>ML412633.1:0-13350 GCA_005239525.1 Nicotiana knightiana | reverse complement strand
GCCCTTGATTAACTATTCCTATTTATTATGTATCTACTTGAGAAAGAGTGCATATTTAGGTAATTGCTTGAACAACACCACACCCGGAGTATAGACTAAAGTCATAACCGAGGGTTTAGAGGTTAGATTAGAGATAACGATACCTCGGGTGCAATCTAAAGTGAACTGTATTGTGATCTAGCTAGCGTAACTTGAGAAAGTGCGTTTAGTAAATTATCATAATTACTTGAGAGAGATTTATGATAGTTAGAGCGTTCATGATTGACAGAGATAGCCAATTAAATTATAAGAAATATCCAAGGAAGAATTCACCAACGGGGGAAACCATAACCGTAGACCCTTATTTATCATTGATTACATTATATTGTTAGTTAATTGTTAATTTATTAATTTGTTATTAGATTTAGTAAACATCACCAATTGATATTCAAAAGTCTTGAGAAAAGTGATTAAGTAACAGTTTAGTATTTTATAGACTCAATTGATACGTAAAATTCCCTGTGGGGTAGACTTTGGGTGTAATACCCCAGATTATATTTGCAGTGCCCGTTTAGTCTATTATAAGACATAGTTGAGCGTGATCATAGAGCGACCATTAGCACTTGATGTTCAGGCTTTAGCGGGACAATTGGTGAGATTGGATTTGTCAGACCCTCCGCGAGTAGTAGCTAGCATGGCTTCCCAGTCTTCTTTATTTGATCAGATTAAGGCACGACAGTATTATGACCGCCACTTGTTAGTTCTTTAGGATAAAGTTCGTCGGGGTGATGCCCGGGATATGACTATTGGTGATGACGGAGTTATGAGGATGCAGGGCCGTATTTGCGTGCCCAATATGGATGGTATTCGAGAGTTGATATTAGCAGAGGCCCACAGTTCACGGTATTCTATTCATTCGGGTGCCGCGAAGATGTACCAGGATCTGAGACAACAGTACTGGTGGAGGCAAATGAAGAGAGATATTGTTGAGTATGTAGCACGGTGTATCAACTGCCAGCAGTTCAAGTATGAGCACCAGAGACTAGGTGGATTACTTCAGAGGTTAGATATTTCGGAGTGGAAGTGGGAACGGATTACCATGGACTTTGTAGTTGGGCTTCCACGAACTTCGAAGGGTTTTGATGCTATTTGGGTCATTGTAGATAGATTGACCAAGTCCGCGCACTTCATTCCTATCAGCAGTTCTTATAATTCAGAGCAGTTAGCTGGTATTTACATTAAGGAGATTGTTCGATTGCATGTAGTTCCGATTTCTATTATTTCTGACAGAGGTACTCGGTTCACATCTCAATTTTGGAGGGCCGTATAGAGAGATATGGGTACTGAGGTAGAGTTGAGCACTACATTTCATCCTCAGACCGACGGGCAGTCAGAAAGGACTATTCAGATTTTGGAGGACGTGTTACGGGCTTGTGTGATTGATTTTGGTGGTTCATGGGATCAGTTTTCGCCACTAGCAGAGTTTGCATATAATAACAGCTACCAGTCCAGTATTCAGATGGCCCCGTATGAGGCCTTATATGGTAGGAGGTGTAGATCTCTCTGGTTGGTTGGTTCGATCCTGGTGAGGCTAAGTTATTGGGCACAAATTTGATTCAGGATGCGTTGGAGAAGGTGAAGTTGATTCAGGAACGACTACGCACGGCACAATCTAGACAAAAGCGTTATGCGGGCCGGAAGGTTCGGGATGTGTCGTTTATGGAAGGGGATAAGGTACTGCTGAAGGTATCACCCATGAAGGGTGTTATGAGGTTCGGAAAGAGAGGAAAGCTAAGTCTGCGATTTATTGGTCCTTTCGAGGTGCTTCAGAAGGTTGGAGAGGTGGCTTATAGACTTGCCTTGCCACCCAGTATATCGAGTGTTCATCCGGTATTTTCATCTGTCGATGCTCAGAAAATATGTTGGTGACCCGTCTCATGTGTTAGACTTCAGCACAGTTCAACTCGAGGATGATATGTCTTATGAGGTGGAGCTAGTGGCTATTTTGGCTCGCGAGGTCAGAAAGTTGAGGTCGAAAGAGATAGCTTCAGTGCAGGTGCAGTGGAGAGATCAGGCAGTGGAGGAGGCTACTTGAGAGACCGAGCGGGAGATGCGGAGCAGATATCCTCACTTCTTTGAGACTCCAGGTATGTTTCTAGACCCGTTCGAGGACGAACGCTTGTTTAAGAGGGGGAGAATGTAACGACCCGGTCCGCCGTTACATAGAATTTGCATTTTTATTGTTGTCATTGACTTTTCATGGATTTTTTATTCTATTATTGATGTGTTAGAGTCGATAGGATTGAAATCAGAATGGTTAAATGAGAATTCAGTAACTTAGTCTGTAAAGTTAGCCTTATAAAGGGGAAAATCAACTGAGAGTTGACTTATTGGGAAACGAACTCGGAATGCAGATTTTATGGCTCGGATAGCTTTGTTAGGTGATTTGGGACTTAGGAGTGTGTTCGGAATATTTTTGTGATGTCCGGTGTAGAATTAGGCTTGAATTGGCGAAAGTTAGTTTTTGGCGATTTCCGGTTGGCAGTGGAAAATAGGCTATCGGGGTCGGAATGGAATTCTGATAGTTGGAACAGGTTCGTAATGTCATTTTGGATATGTCTGCAAAATTTCAGGTCAATCGGAGTTGTTTTAGGTAGTTTCGACATCGTTGGTAGAATTTAGAAAATTCAAAGTTTATAGACTTGAATTCGACGTGTTATTGGGGTTCTGATGTTGTGTTTGATGTTTCGGAGGCTCGACTAAGTTTTAATGATCATTTATGATGCGTCGGTATGTTTGGTTGGGGTCCCGAGGGGCTCGGGATGGTTTCGGATGGTTAACGGGGAGTTTGGAATGGTTTTGTCACTACTGATGTTTTTGTTGCTGGTGTTTTCGCACCTGCGGATAGGGAGCCGCAGGTGCGGTGCCGCAGGAGCAGACATGGCACCGCAGGTGCGGAAGTTGGCTGAGTGAGAAGAGTCCGCAGGTGCGAGGTAATTGCCGCACCTGCGAGGCCGCAGGTGCGGGAGGTCGATGGCAGGTGCGGAAGTTAGAGTCCTTGGGATTTTCCGCATGTGTGCACCTGGGATCCGCAGGTGCGGTTCTGCAGGTGTGAGTAAGTGGTCGCAGGTGCAGACCCATTGGACAAAAAGTATAAAAGCGTGCCTTCGCGAATTTTAGCCATTTTTTCTCAATATTTCATTTGGGTTTGAAGCTTTTGGAAGGCTTTTGAAGAGGGGATTCAATAGTTCTTCATTGAGATTTGGAGCACTCAGAGGCCGAATTTAGAGGCAAGGGAATTTCAGAGTAGTATATTAGCCGGTTTCGAGGTAAGTAATGCTTCCAAACTTGGAACTAAGGGTTCGAAACCCCAAACTATCTAATATTTGATGTTAATTAAGGTGACGCACTTGCCAAGTGACGGGCATGCGGGCGTACACCGAATGTTTATAGCCTCGCTCATCCTATGGCACTGTCTAATGGTTATCTCAGGTTGATATTTGTACTGTGAAGGTTGTCTTTACCTTGAACGCAATAGAAATCATGCTAAGTATAAATGTTAAGGCTTCACGCCGATATGTTCAGACCGGAATGGTCGATTATTGTTGTCTCTATTTATGATTATTGTTTTCATGTACTCAGTCCTGTTATAGTATATGTTTCATGCCTCAATCTCGTAAGTTGCTAGTTTATTCTATATTATCATTGGTTTGGGCTGATTTAATATGTTAAAGCATTGTGAGTGAGACTGGAATACTGACTGAGTGAGGTTTGGAGCCTGGTTTTGAGACAATTATGAGGCAGGACTGCACACCGCAGCGACCCTGGAATCATGCCTTCGTTGGCTTGATATAGCGCTTGGGCTGAAAGGAGCCCTTCCGGAGTCTTTACACCCCCAGTGAGCGCACAAATATTGATGGATGGATTTCCCTGGACATGGATCTTGTCCAAGTATTATGTTCCGGAGATGGATCTTCTCCGTGGTTCTTATGTTCCGGAGATGGATTTTCTCTGTGGATCTTATGTTCCGGAGGTGGATCTTCTCCGTGGGGGCTGGATCAGCCTTTTTTCTCAGTACTAGGTGACTGTGTCACTTGTGTTATGTAATATCCGGGATGGACTTTTCCTGGGCCGTAAGGCCGTATTCTAGTACTGAGTGAACCACCTTATGAGAGTCTGATTACTGAGTATACATCATTCTTGATTCCATATGAATTCATGCTAGTATACAGAGTTACAGACATATGTTGATGCATCGTGTTTATTTCCTGATATATTACTGTCATGTCCAAGTTATATATTGTTGTTCGAATTATCAGAGGTTTAGTCCTTCACTACCTCTCAGCCCGTAGTTTGGTTTCGTTACTATTGAGTTGGTGTACTCACGTTACCCCCTGCACCTTGTGTGCAGATAGATCCAGGTACATCAGAATTCAGCTATTGTCAGTGAGTAGCAGCAGTTTCATCAGAGTTGACGAGGTAGCAGCTGGCGACCGTGATCTCGTCTTCTCTTCCTTTTCTACCGTTGTATTTATTTTCAGACTATGTTGGTCATTTCTTTTTGGTTGTATTACGTACTACCAGTTCATGACTGTGTGACACTGGATTCGGGGTTTGTAAGATTTGGGTTTTGAATTCATAAACTGATTTCCAAATTTTGATTTATTATTATTTTTATCCACAGACTTGTTAAGAAGGATATTTTATTTGAAATTGTATTTAGTTCGATAAAATGGGTGGCTTGCCTGGTTCCACGATAGGCGCCATCACGACTCCGGAAATGGGTCGTGACAAATACAAATTTGTCCTCCATCTAACAATGAAGCCAAAAATGTCTTCATTGTTATCTTTCTGGCTCACTTATGCACCAACGACTATCGGTAACACCAAATAAAAAAGTTTATTTAATTACAAGTGGAAATTTCTTATTCGTCAATTTTAAATAAAAAATAAATAAATTCATCCATAACCCATATTTTATCCAACTCAAAAATCCGACCCTCCTATAAAAAGGGCCAAACTCTTAGTCGACAAAAAAATTAGCTTCTCCATCTTTCCAACTCTACCACTACTATGTGTGTCACCGTAACCATGACTCTCATGTTTACTATGTTCCTTCATTTTCAAACAATAACAACAATAATGTTATGTTAATCGAAAGGATCAGATCAGATTTTTTTTTTAAAAATCTCGATTTGATGTTCTTTTTTGTTGTGAAGTGGGATTTTGTTAAAGGAGGAGTACCTCGGCCATAACAAATTACCATCTGGGTCTAACATCTTATTAAGATTTTCAAAGTTCACAAAAAACTGTAAGAGAAAAACTGGACTATTCGGAAATTTGTAGTCCATGAATTTATAATTGGTTCTTCAATTGTCTTATGATGATGAGAAAGAAAACGAGATTTACTACTGTAAGTGATAGTTGGGGGTGCAAATTAAGGTTTTTTTAATGAAAAGTTCCAAAAAATGACAACTCTAATGGTAAATGTAAATTCAAGAAGATGATAAAAAATGTAGAAAATGGTCAAAACAACCCCTAAACTATTGGATGTGGTAAAATAATACCCTCTGTACACTTGCAGATCTTCACATACGCGGTTTACTTCTAATTTGGGGTGAGTTTTAAGTTCAACCACTAGGAAGTTGACACATAAATATTAATTAGTTTTTGTTCTACATAGGACCGTTAGTTTTAAGTAGGGTTGTGCACGGATCGGATCGGATCAGATTTAACATATTTCAGATTCAAATTTCAGATTTCGGATTCTAGAAAATGCAATTCGAATCCGATCTGAATTATATCAGATCAAATTGGATTTTAAAATTTGGATCGGATCGAATTTTAGATCGTATTATCATGCTTAAAGTTGCAAACTAACATGTATATTTTTTTTGTAAAAGAGGCAATGCATTAAACAAAATTCATGTTGATGCAATTATGAGAGTACTATGGTGCCAATATAGCTAAATCTAGCAATTGTAAAGGTAATAACTTGGAGAAAGATGTAAATGAAGTATTGACTATCCGAAATTAAAGTGTAGTATTTATACATTGCCTAATAATTTCGGATTTCGGATTGGATCGGATTAAAATATACCAATCTGAATCTGATCCAAAATAAACACAATCCGAAATTGAATAGGTCGGTTCGAATTTTAGATATCCGGTCCGAATAAGCATCCCTAATTTTAAGGATATAATAAGCCAGAAAGACAACAATTAGAACATTTTTAGCTCAATAGATGAACGTCATATGTATCAAATCAAATAGTTTGAGAGCAGTTTTGGCCCTTTATGTACGAAGAAAGCATACTTTGATCCAATATTATTTCAGACATTGGTTATTTAAATAAGTGGAATTCTAATATTTTTATCAGTCTTCTAAAAAGCTCATTTTTATATCTAACCTCTCATGATGTGAGAAGCTATTTTTTATCTCGTAAATAACTTCTAACTTTAATTAGCATTTAGCTCCTAAATCCAGCTTATTAAAGCTAAATACTTTCATAAACCAAAATACTTAAATATAAAATCACGGATTTAATTTCTAACAGTTTAATATAAATCCTTAAAAAGAAGAGATTTAAATAGTTAATTTTAGATAGAGAATTCAGAATAACATTCCAAATCTTTAACTGGAAGGCTTAAAAAGCTATATTGCTTCTATTTTATTTTGAAACACATGAAATTTACTAGTACTAAATAATGAATTCCTCGTTTTTGTTAAAGAAAAAAAATTTACCTTTTTGTCTATTTCATCTAAACATTTTTTGATCAATTACGGATAAATTATCGGTGTTTCAAAATCAAACATTTAAACCCCCCACCCCCTATTGGAATAAGTGTTTCAATAAATTTGAATAATGTATTTGATAAATTAATATATTTATAAAAGACTCTTATTTTTCAAAGTGAATGAATGTGAATTCATTTTTGATTTACTACGTACGTTTTGATTTTAGCAATACATTTGATCTTCCAAATTAATGAATATATTCATGATCTTATTAAATGATAAATTTGTCTTTCAAGAGTCTTTAGCCTATAAATAGGGTTGATTTTCTTTGAAAAATGCAAGCAATTCAAAAAATTACTTTCCCTTAAAATATTTTAAGAGACATTGATCAAATGGTAAAATCATAGATTCAAGAATAGAAGAGCAACATTCTTGAATGCTACTTGTTTGTGGCTTAGTTGAATCCCGGAGATAGAGTTATCATTTATTCTTCCGTTTGCTCGTGGAAGAGACTCCAACTACTTCAAGAAACGTTTTTTTTCTTCTACGTGCCTCTAAGCCAAGCAAGTTTATTTTTGCTTTCTAATATTGTTGTAATCCTTGTTCTAACAATTTGAAGATAGTTGTCTTTGTGGCTACTACAACAATTTCGAATGGTGTTCCGTTTTTGTCAAATCTAAATTTTGAAATATTTGATGGCAAAGACTTTCCTAGATGGTGTGGAAAGATGAAATTCTTTTTACGGCGTTTGAAGTTAACATATTTTATTGAACAACCTTGTCCCAATGCTCCTAATTATGAGGTAGCAACTAATGAGGCTACTTCGATTAGAGAACAAATTCTTAAGTGGCAAGATGATGATTATTTATGCAAGAATTATATTCTTGGAGCAATGACCAACAAATATTATGATCAATATTCTGTTAAGTGCAAATCTGCCAAAGAACATTAGGATACTCTTCAAGCTATTTATTTGCCAGAAGAGGCGAGCTCAAAGAAGTTTATTGTTTCAAATTATATGGAATTCAAGCTGATTGATGACAAGTCAATCACTGATCATGTGCAAGAATTTCAGTTTATAGCTAATAAAATTGCTATTTCTGGAATTAATCTTGATGAATATTTTTATTTCAGTGCTATTATTTCAAAACTTCCTCTGTCATGGAAAGAGTACAGAAGCAAACTTTTACATAAGAAGAAAGATTTGACTCTTGAACAATTGTTGCAACATTTGCAAATTGAACAAGAGACTAGAAATCGTGACAATAATATTTTCAAGGAATCTGTCATGAAAGCTCATGTGTTTGAAGAGAAATCAACCAAAAGGGAACCAAATAACAAGAAACTTACAAAGATAAAGAAAAGCAAATATTTTAAGCGTACTAGTGCTAATTCTAAGTCAAGTGAGTGTTATCACTGTCATAAAATTAGTCACTATGTTCGTGATTGTAGAATTCTTAAAGCTGAAAAGAAGAAAGAAAAAGTCAACAACAATAGAAATGATAAACTTGTAGCGATGGTCACAAAAGTATTTGTAGCAGAAAATCAAGTCGAATGATGGTTAGACACCGGTGCAACTCGTCACGTATCAGTTGATCGAAATATTTTTAAGATCTATCAATTAATGGGGGACGATAAAGTCATGTATATAGGAAACTCGTCCTTGCTAAGGTTGTAGAAAAAAAACTGTTGAGTTGAATTTTACTTCCGGAAAGATGGTCACGTTGAAAGACGTATTGCATGTTCCTGACATTCGGAAGAACTTGGAGTCAGGTACACTACTTTCGAAGCATGGTTTTAAAATAATTTTTGAGTCAGATAAATTTATTTTATTTAAGAATGGCATGTTTGTGGGAAAAGACTATGTTCCAAATGGCATGTTCAAACTCAATATTGATAATGAAAATATTTCTGCTTATATTGTGGAGTCTTTGGATTTATGGCATGAACATCTAGGTCACGTGAACTTTAGATCCATTCAACTTATGGTAAATCATGGATCAATTAAAAATTGTGAAAAAGATCATATTGCTAATTGTCTTACTTGTAGTAAGTTCAAGATAACAAAAAAGCCTTTTAAGTCAGTTCAAATAAAATCTACAATTTTGGAATTAATCCACATCGATATTTATGAGATGGATTGTTTGTCACATAATGGAAAGAAATATTTTATTACGTTTATTGATTATTGTTTAAGATATACGTATGTCTTTCCATTAAGAACAAAAGACGAGGCCTTTGAGACTTTTAAAACATATAAAGCAAAAGTTGAATATAAACTGAGTTTGAAAACCAAATCAATTAGATCTGATAGAGATGGAGAGTACTTGAGTTTAGATTTTATTGATTTTTGTTAAAGATAAGGTATTGAGAAACAAATGACTACGTCCTCTACACCACAACAAAATGGTACAGCTGAAAGAAAAAATAGGACTTTCATAGAAATTGTTAACTCCATGCTTTATGGATCTGGTGTCCCTGAAAATTTGTGGACTGAAGCTTTATTTTCAGCCTATTATATTTTAAACTGAATTCCTTCCAAGAAATTTGATACATCACCTTATGAATTTTGGAAGAATCGAAAGTCAAATATTAATTATTTTAAAGTATGGGGTTGTTTGGCTCATGTTAAATTACCAGATCAACATATGACTAAGGTTGGTTATAGAGGGATTGATTGTGTGTTTTTGTCTATTCTCTAACCAATAAGGCTTAGACATTCTTAAATGTTGAAACTCCAAGTGCACACACAATTATTGAATATGTACATGCTAACTTTTATGAGCATAGTTTCTTAAGAAAGAAGGATCCAAAATAAGATACAGGTTCTTCTACACCTCCTCTTAAAAGAAAAGTAGTTGAATCATTGGAAGAAAGTCAACCAAGACGTAGTTCTAGATCAATCAAACCAAGAGATTTTGGACCTGATTTTCAAGTCTAATTGATAGAGAAAGTTCCTAAAAGTTACGTTCAAGCAATGTCTTCACATAATGCCACTTTTTGGCGTGAAACTATTGAAGATGAAATGCATTCTATCATGTTAAATAACACGTGAATTTTATCAGATCTTCCTCCTAGATGTAAACCTATTGGTTGAAAACGGGTTTTAAGGAAGAAATTGAAGTCCGATGGTACTTTAGATAAGTACAAAGAGCATTTAATGGCAAGAGGTTTACTCAAATGAAAGATATTGATTATTTTGATACTTTTTCACCAGTAGCTCGGATCACATCCATTCGTCTTTTAGTTGCTTTAGCAGCTTCATGGATTGATAATTCATCAAATGGATGTGAAGACTGCATTTCTGAATGGAGATTTATATTAAGAAGTTTACATGAAATAACCAGAAGAATTTGTCATTCTTGGTCAGGAACATAAAGTTTGTAAGCTTCTTAAATTTCTTTATAGACAAGCTCCAAAACAATGGCATGAGAAATTTCAAAAAACTATGATTTCTAATGGCCATTTAATTAATGATGGTGATATTTGCATACTTAGTAAATTTCAAGAAAACTCTAGTGTTCTAATTTGTCTGTATATAGATGCCATGTTGATATTTGGAACTGATATTGAAAGGGTCAAGGAAACTAAATCATTTTTTGCTTCTCAATGTGAAATGAAAGATCTTGGAGAAGCTAATGTGATTTTGGGCATTAAAATTGTAAGATCATTTAATGGCTTGACTCTTACTCAATCAAGTTATATTGAGAAAGTTCTAAAGAGATTTGGTCATTTTGACAATAAGCCTGCTCCTACTCCATTTGATCTTAACATCAAACTAGTCCGGAACTCTAGTGATGGTGTTGATTAATTGACTTATTCTCAGATTGTTGGGAGTCTAATGTATTCCATGCATTGCAATACGCCGGATATTGGTTATGCGTTAGGAACCTGGAGCAAGTTCACTAGTAACCCTGGAGTTGAGCGTTGTAATGCCTTAATTCGTGTTTTAAGGTACTTAAAGAGTACAATTAATGTTGGACTATATTATTCTACATTTCCAGCAGTTTTTGAAGGCTATAGTGATGCTACTTGGAATTCTGATCCGAATGACTCTAAGTCTATTACTGCTTGGATTTTCACTTTGGCTGGAGGAGCAATCTCTTGGAAATCAAAGAAGCAAACATGTATTACTCACTCGACAATGGAATCAGAATTTATAGCTATGTCTTCTGCTAGAGAAGAAGTTGATTGGCTTAGAAGTATTATGGTAGATATTCCTCTATGGAGTAAGGCAGTGCCACCTTTGACTATCTATTGTAATAATAAAGTTGCTATATTTCGGGCTTCAAGTGATTGTTATAATGGCAGATCAAGACAAGTTCGTCTTAAACACAATCTTGTAAGAAGATTATTGGAGGATGGTGTAATATCCCTTCAATATGTGAAATCCAGGTTTAATTTAGTAGATCCTTGGTCTAAAGAATTAGGCAAAGAGTTGGTGGTAGAGACTTGTAAATGAATGAGAATAAAACATGCTGTAAATTGATTGTACTTTATAAAAACCTAACTAATGATATCATCTTAGGTTCAAAGGGACAAACAAGTAATGCTACAATAATTGAGCACATTAATAAAATTTTCATTTGCAAAAAATCAGTGATAGATGTGCATATTCCTACTGTAGAGGAGGAAGAGATTTTATTCTCTTAATAAATCTATAAGATCGATTTCGGTTGGGGTGTGTAGGAACACTCTTGATATATTTACCGATACTTTGCGGTGAAGGAGGGTGAGATTAATTTCTCTTAATGAATTCCTAGACTATTTGATTGGAGTATGCAAAGTAACTCTTGATGAATTTACCGCTCTAAGTGCGAAGTGGAGGCCGCTTCAATAAGATTTTTGACAGAAAAATCTTAAAGCACTTAGATAAAAGGATTCGGGACACATGGTCGTAAGGTGTCAAAGGATATCAATTTTTACCGAAAAAATAGTAATGTGCGTAAGGTATTTTCTACTTCATTCAATGAACTACTTAGTTCAAGATTCGTTCTCCAAGTAGTCAATGATTTAGAATGCCTTCACTAGCTAATGGTTCAAGTCTAAAAGACACCATTATTGATGCATGTTACTGGATTAATGTCTCAAATTTTTCAAAATATCTTGAAACAAGTGGGGAATTGTTGGAATAAGTGTTTCAATGAATTTGAAATAATGTATTTGATAAATTACTATATTTACAAAAGATTTTTATTCTTCAAAGTGAATGAATGTAAATTCATTCTTGATCTACTACATACGTTTTGGTTTTGGCAAATGCATTTGCTCTTCTAAATTTATGAATATATTCATGATCTTATTAAATGATAAAATTATCTTTCAAGAGTCTTTAGCCTATAAATAGGGATGCTTTTCTTTGAAAAATACAAGCAATTCAAAAAATTACTTTTCCCTTAAAATATTGTAGACAATAAATTTGAGTCGAGAAAATAAAATCAAGACCGAAAATATCGCAACAATCGTAGTATTTGATTTCAAATATTTGAGTGTTACAATCTCTATGAATCCTTTTATTCTTCTTTCCAATAATAAATAAATTCAAAGGCCTTTGAGCTTGATCTTGAATCTATATTTGTTGTCACGAACGATGATCTTGAACTCAACTAGCACAAACTTTGATTTGAACTCGTACTCTTTGAACCTTGATTTGTTCTTCGTTCTAGAGCTTGAACTTGATTTGTTCTTCATTCTTGAGCTTGAAATTGAATTCTTGAACTTGAACTTGATTGCTTGAAGCTTGAAACTTGTGGAGGAATTTGCACAGTTTGATCCACGAGCTCTTTCTTTCTTCTTGTTATAACTTTCGGTGTCTTTTCTAGGTTATGAAGACCTCTATTTATAGTTGTGGGAGGAGAAAGTTGTGATGAGAACAAACTCTTTCCGACCAATCAGATTGAAGAGTGACAAGGTCGTATTTGATTGGCCAGAACATGTCACTTGTACATATGGCGCAATTTCATTGGCCATTTAATTTGACTTGGCATGCTTTGTCATTTTGATATGTGGCCCAATCCTATTCGCTCTTCCGTTTGACTTGTCATGCCACGTCATATGACACGTGACACCAAATTTGGCCTCTAGGAAAATGACATTTTGTGCTTAATGAAGTGAGGTCATCATTTTAGCCCAACTAAATGAGGTAGACCAATAGGTTAAGACTGGGCGATTTGCAGTCATGCCCTACATAGCATCCACCTTTTAACCTATACCCTATTTTTAAAAATTATTGATTTGGTAGCCAGCTGACAAAAAATCCGCACTAATATGACCATTCTACCCTTGACATAACATATAAAAATCATGCAGCTCCGTCTCTTCTCATGTTTGAATCACGTACGTTTCTTCTCACATTTGAATCACGCACAAAACACTTCACCGATCCTCCGTCTCTTCTCAGATGTCCTCTCCCAAAGAAAAATTCAAATTGTAAGTTTTCGAATCTGACTGATGTTCATGATACCTGAGATTTTTTGCTAAAGTTTTGGTGAATTCTTTGCTAAACAATTTATTTTTTTGGCTAACTTCAACACTAATAATATGCTTAAGTTATGTACTGTGTTCTATATTTTTTTGATGAGTTTTTTCAAAAACTTTGCTGAAGTTTTTCCTCCTTCAGCACTGAATGTGCT
>ML412632.1:0-51609 GCA_005239525.1 Nicotiana knightiana | reverse complement strand
TTCAAAATGCATATATACTTCCAAAACCATGCATTAGCATCAATAGTATTTTCCCATAATTTTGGCATTTTTGAGGATTTCTAATTAATTTCCAAGTATTTTATTATATAAATAATCATTAAGTGCACTACAAATAATTTTATAACAATTTTATGATTTACTTTTGCTATTTAAATTATCACTAACCCTAATTATTTCACAAATGGCCGCATTTATTTTTTTTGGTTACAATTGCAATAATTTTGCAATTATAGCTCATCTATGCATTATTACATTAATTACCAGAAAATAGTTTGTTGCTTTTTTAAAATATTGAGTAATTATTTAAGAACATTTCTATCCATGAAAACAATTTTTATAATCTGTTAATTATTTTTATAAATTATCNCAGTGAGAATCAGACCCACGTAGTTCGGTCAATTTTGACACAACCGATGTTGATACCCAATTTTTCCCTATAATATTTTCAAAATGCATATATACTTCCAAAACCATGCATTAGCATCAATAGTATTTTCCCATAATTTTGGCATTTTTGAGGATTTCTAATTAATTTCCAAGTATTTTATTATATAAATAATCATTAAGTGCACTACAAATAATTTTATAACAATTTTATGATTTACTTTTGCTATTTAAATTATCACTAACCCTAATTATTTCACAAATGGCCGCATTTATTTTTTTTGGTTACAATTGCAATAATTTTGCAATTATAGCTCATCTATGCATTATTACATTAATTACCAGAAAATAGTTTGTTGCTTTTTTAAAATATTGAGTAATTATTTAAGAACATTTCTATCCATGAAAACAATTTTTATAATCTGTTAATTATTTTTATAAATTATCTTTATCAATTAATTGGGCATTTAACAAATAGCCCTTTTAATTTCTTTAACTTTTCGGACCTAACCCTTTAAATACCAGCTCAAACCCCTTAATAATACCAGCCCAATTCACCTTAAGCCCATCTACACTTACCTGACCCAAACACTCATCAAATCGTGGTCGTTGATCTTTTAGATCAACGATCCACATTAAACCATACCATATTAATCTCCAAACCAACCCTAACCCCTCCCCCCTCATTCTCTCATTTTGTCGTCATTGGTTTCCCTAACCTCTCCAATTCTCTCTCGACCTACCCCTAACCCTATTCGTTGTCAATAGCAAAAAACTCCTATCTATGGAGATTCTTAGTATTCTCCGACCATTACCAACCTTTTATGCTTCCTGGCTATTCGATTACATGGATCCTTGAGAAAATCTCATGGAGATTGAACCTGTTCTTCATAGAAAATTTTATACTGGCATGTCTAGGGCCATTCTAGTTTGTGAGTACTGATTTCCTCCTATATTTAGTTCTAATCTGTGGCTTTTGACCAAGTTTCTCTCATCTCTGTTGTTTTTTTAAAAAACCCTAGTTCTACGACTACTTGAATATGTTCATATCTTTGTAGACCTGAAACAATTCGAGTGTTATTTGGTACTTTCCCTAAAAAATCTTCTGGTTTGGTTAACTATTTCGATTCCATTGACTTTTTCTGAAATTAGGGTTCATCCTGAATCTCTTCAAAAGGGTTTTCTAACTTTCAAGTGTTTAATCTAATTATTTCTTTACATGTTTGATTGATTTTCATATGTATGCCTAAACCCTAGATGTTTCTATTTGTGACATTGACTTCTTCCATTTTTTCTCGCTATTATGTTTAATTATGTGAACCAGTTACATTTATTGATTCTATTTAGGTTTCAAATGATTATTTCCTGTTAAAATCAGTATTTTCTGGGATTCTTACCTATTTCCTTATTTTTGACTTTTATTATTAATACTTTCCTTATTTGGATTATCAATCTTACATAAGGGGCTTGATTGACTCCTATATAGTATATGACTTATTTACTACCTTATTTAAGCCCTAATTGACTCTCATATCTTAAGGGGTCTTTCCCAGATCTTCCATATAATTGATTTATTAAATCCCCCAATTAACTGGTTGATTTATTTGGGTTACCCTGCTTATGAATTCTTAATTATTCTTGCCTTATTTTTTACCTTACTAAGTGTTATATATACTCTCAATACTGATTCTTCAACACACACGAACAACAGTTCAAACACACACACACAGAAAACTTCACTCTCATCTCTCTCTCTACTACTTTTGTTCATTGCTTGTCTAGCTGGCTAAAAGCCAAGGCTAGATTGTTGAATCATGCCTACTTTACCTTCTGTTTTTCTTCCCTTAACTGGTACTTCTGTTAAACCCATGTCTCTTATGTACTAGTTAACTACTATGTATTTAGATTTTATGTTTTCATGTTACTGCCTTAATCAACATGTTTACTCTTGTTTAAGTTTCACTCTTCATGTTTATTGATTTAATCAACATGTTTACTCTTGTTTAGGTTTGACTCTAATGACCATGTTTACTTCTGTGTTTAAATTCCTGTCTTTCCTATTTATTACTACATATTTACTTATGTGTTTAAGGTTAAATCTTCCCTGTCTATTGCCTTAAGCCATCATGCATACTTTGGTGTCTCAGACTCCTATTTTTCTGTCTAATTGACTTCAGTTGGTATGATCAATTATGTGTAGTTAAAACCATGTCCTCTTTGTGCATTGCTTAACATGACTGCTCTTACATTAAACTTCTATGTTCCCCTGTCTATTGCTTGAGTCGGTATGCTTACTACCATAGTTATGTATGACTGATGAACTTAGGTATTCCCTGTTTAAGACCCTAACTCAGCATGTCCTGGTAAATATTATACCCCTTCCTTCCCTATGCTCCTACTAATTAGCATGCTTCTGTAACACCATGTTTCTATGTGTTCTTTATTCAGGATTCTTGTGTTCCCAACCCCTGCTCCCTTTTTGTGTAATTGTTTGTTCTGAGCATGTTATATCCTCACCTAAGTTTGACTAATAAACTTAGTTGAGTCTGGGAAATATGGAGTTTTTTGTGAAATCTTGTGAGTGTGTTTCCTACTTGTTGTTGTTTTGCTAAACCTTTTCTAGAATATTTCTAAGTTGTTTTCACTCCTAATATGTTTTCACTTCTAAATGATTTACGCTCCCAAACTATTTTCACTTCTTAACTATTTTAGCTTCTAAATTGGTTTCACTTCTGATATGTTTTCTTAAAATTATTCCTACTATTTCAAGCACTCCTACTCTTAGAATACATAGGATTCTGCCCCTCCAGTGTGTGTACTGCCTAGGAATCCATTAGATTCCTCGAACTCTGGATCACTGGGGTTGGCCCTTCCACACTGAACAAAAATGACTTCTCTTTAAAAGGGTTTTGGTGTGGGCATTGCCCGGGGTCCTTGAGGCCCTTGGGAACTTTGACACACCAGGATACTCTTTATTTGGACACTATGAGATACGGTACTTTGGACTGTTTCAAGGCATGGTTTGCCAAGTTCACTTTGGGCCTATCCAGGCTCCCTATAGTATAACATTACTTATTTCTGTAATTCATTTATGGACTGTAATAATAATTCTTATAAATAGGTATTGGGGATTTAGTAAAAAAAATGGAGGGATTGTCATATAATTTTTGTGGGGCAATTGGGTAGAAATCGTGCTCTTAGGATTACTATGAATATTTGCTTGCATTAGGAATCATGCTCTTAGGATCATTTGTGCATTAGAACACATGTTCATAGGAATGATACCATTTGTTCTAAAACTTCTGCTTTCTAAACATCTGCATACATCATGTCTGCTTAAGAATCATGTCACTAGGGTGCTATTAACCGTGTCTAAAAATCAAGATCATTCTCTCATGTGTATTAGAAACCATGCTTTAGGACTTTTATTTCACTCGCCTAAATTTCATGCCTATATCGCATAAAATCAGTAGCAACCATGTCTATAAGAGTAAGTTTAAAAGCAGTCCCAACACCTAGATATCATGTTTATAGAGATAAATATATAAAATCAGTTCTGTAACGTTCATCACCTAGACATCATGTCTATAGGACATAATGAACGAACTGCTTGTTTAAAACTGTTTATTAGTCTATTATGACCCTGATTGAAATTAGATATCCCGTTTATAGGACATCCCAGATTCACGCCTAGGCAAGCCTATAGGATAATCAAACTCTTGCAAAATGGTAAAATCGTGCATTGTTTAATTACTTGTGAACTGCCCAGATTCAGCAACCCCTAAAATCAGTAGGCAAACTGATTAGGTCTCCACTACTTTGCTTTAACAAGATGCTGCATATATTCTTTTTCCCATGCTCACCTAAATATCCTGCTTTAGGACTCTTAGAGTATCTGAAATACTGTTGCTTGAGACGTGCAATTGACTGCTTATTTGTGGTGTTAAATGTGAGCCCCCTTAATTGTTCTTTTACCTAACAGCCCTACTTGTTTAAAATTATCGCTTAGACTTTCTCCTTTTAAGCGCATTAGGATAGTCTAGAACTGTCTTGATTAGAGGTCCTAAACACCTCCAGGGCCATAAGAAAGGAACGGGTAATGCACGCATAGAGTACGTTTAATTAGAATATCTTACATAACCACTAAGGGGAGGGTAATTAGGTAGTAAGGAATATGATGAACTGTGCGCTAATGCCACACGTAACCCCTCTAATTGAGGAAGGTTTACCGGGTATTGCACAGAAGTGATCTTATAGGCCAATAAACCTAGGACCCATTTATTCCCGTTTTTTGTAATCCATATGTGTGCTTAAACTGCTTTACTTTCTTAATGACTAACTCACCAAAAATGAGTTTTGCTAGGACCCACTGTTGTGGACCTCGACTGGTGCCTAACACTTTTCCCTCAAGGTAATTTCAAGCCCTTACCTAATCTCTGGTAATGTAAACCGATTTCATGAGTTACTTGCATTAGGTGCCCTAACGCACCTTAAATATGTTAGGTGGAGACTCTTCAATTTCCATACCCCTTTCCCAAAAGGAAACAAGTTATCTCAAATCATGTCGAACTCCAGACTGCGCGAAAGGGGAAAAAGGGGGCGCGACAGCATGGCGACTCTACTGGGGATTTTAGGCTTTCACCATAACAAACTTGCTTTTTGTAAATTAGTCTTAAGCATTCTTCTTTTTTTTAATACGTGCGCACCATTTCCCTTTCCCCTTATGTGAATTTAATTGCATGTTTTGAGCATTTATGATTTCCTTTACTGCAGAAGTTGACTTATTTCTTTATTTTCCTTTCTTAAACGTCTTTCAATTATTAAGTACCGCATTTATTATTTTCGTAACATGAAAATACGTGACAACATGCTATTAACTACTGCATAAATCATGCTCAACATCATATTCCACTCATGTCTAATTAATCCTATAGCAACGCTTTATGAGTGGTTGCGCTCTTCCTATATATCACCCTTTAAATTCTGAAAGGCTTATTTCCGGTAAAACTAGTCGATTAGTGGTGCAATCGACGGTTCCGTGCCTTTTCCCCTCAAGTTGTCTGCTTGAGGGCACCGATCTAGACCACCATAGCAACCTTACTCTAATTATAATTGTAAATGCATCATGGTCAAACCTAGCCGGGTTAATATGTTTTCCAAATAATAACCCTTTAAGAAAAACCTTATACAAAAGTCCACTGGGATTTCCATAATCCCAACGGACGCAACCACGATTTGCGCATTAATTTTGGAGAACTAAATGCCAATATGCTAATCATGAATATATAAATAGTAGAATCTAGAGGGGAAAAGGGTCTAACCATATTTGTTTTGAAGAAAATGAGGCATGAGGTCCCCAGGTTCGGCATGGTCAATAGTATACCACCACTGCTACTAGATTGGTGGGAAGATCTTTCCTCAAGTGACAAAAAACATGTGAAGAAGGTCCTGAGAAATTTTCCTTCTCTTTTAGACATCCAACAAAATAACATGTTGATACAAGCTGCAACCATGTTCTGGGATCGTGATAGATCAACCCTGGGCTAGAAGAAATGACCTCTCTCATAGAAGAAATCGGGGGATTTGCTGGGCTACTTCCGAACAACCCTGGGCTATTGGTACCGGAAAATCGCACTAGTAGGGAATTTCTAAAAATAATGGGCCTGAAAAAGAACGCTGATTTGGAGTGCTTAAAGAAATCTTATATACCATTTGACTACTTTTATGAGTGATACGGTCATAGCAAGTCCTACCGTATTTTCCATGATGATTTTTCCATTACTGTCTTGGGTCATATTCACCGTAGAGTTTTCATGTTCATTGTTTGCTTCTTGGGTATGATAGTGTTCTCAATGAAAGGGGAAAGAATTCACACTAGACTGGATATGGTCACCAATACTCTAATAGAAGGAATCGAGGGACAGACATACACCATAGTCCCTATGATTATAGCTGATATGTACCGGGCCTTGGACACTACCAAAAAGGGTCCAAACATTTCGAGGGCTGCAATTTGCTGCTGCAGTTGTGGTTAATGAAGCATCTCTAAAAGGGTCAATATCTCCAGGGGTTTCCACTAAGGGCGTGGAATTACCATATTGCCTTCCATGACCCTAAACATATGACTTATATTCTGGACAGGTTTGCTCAACCAGAGAGTGCTAAGGAATGGGTGGAGTTCTTCGAGAATTTGAATGAGGATCAGGTTCAGTGGATGTTTGAATGGTTCCCTACTCACGAGTTCATCACCGGGTCAAGGGACGGTCCTCACTTAATGTTGATCGGGTTAAAGGGAATACACCCTTATGTTCGCATCAGGGTTATGAGGTGGGCAGGCAGGAAGTATATCATATCACAGGTCGCAAATATAAGTCATTTTTGGGTAGATTTTCAGGATGACAAAATCCCTACAAGTGTCAAGCTCAGCATATTTGGAACTCAAAGATTATTATGGAGAAGGACAACTTAGCTGGGAAGGTTGAGCAAGGAATTGGTTGGGGAAACAGGGTCATAGACGAAGATGTAGAAACCCATGTAAAATACAACAAGTTGCGCAAGAGGATTCATGACTCTGAGGCTGAACATCAGGAGATACACGAGACAGACAAGAGATTAATCAAGGAATGGATGGAAATAGCTATCACCTCCAATGAAAGGGTAGAATATCTGGAGCAGGTCTTGATGGAGCTGGGAGAAAATACAAGGAAAATAATCACCGACTTCCAGAATGCTGAAGGAGGCGAGGTGTTGGGATTCCCCTAATTTTTATATTAATGAAATGAGGCATTTATTGGCATCTAATCTCTCCAAAAAAACTTTTCGTTAGGCCTACCTCACGCACAACGAGGCTCCCAAAATAAGATGTGAATTTACATTCCGCAATATGTGTTTAAATATTGCAAATATTCTTTTCATAACTCTTATTGACTTGGCTACTTTTTTTTTCTTTCTTTCTTTTGACTATTCCCATTCCCCAAAGGTTTGTTCGTGCATACTGGCATCATCAGCATACCATACCTCATCCAGACAGTGGAGAAGGGTGCAATTCTCAGGAATTGGACCGTCACACCATAAAGTGTCAGATGAGTCCTGGGTAGCATGGCTGCTAGTGTTATTTGAAAACAGTTATTTTGAGCATTTTGTTTTGAAAAAAACTTTCTTTCCTTTCAGTATTTTGTTTTGGAAAGCTTTTTTTGAAGTCATTTAAACATTACTTTGTCTAACTTCGGTATTTATCAATAGTTTTATGTTTTATTATCGGTATCTTTCATATTTTTCTACAGCATTACTATTTTTTTACATTGATGAACCAATGACTGTGATATGTAGTGAGACAGCAGAATATATGGATAGTGATTCGGAAGCGATAGAAGAAGAAGATGCGATACCTGAGGAAGTCGTCAGAGAAGATGAGAACATTGAGAACAAACCTAAGCCCAACCTGGACAAAACTGAGGTGGTCAACTTGGGAGATTCTGACCCCGTCAAAGAGACTCGCATAAGCATTCACTTGTCACTGTTGGAGAAGGAAGAATACACTCATTTCATGAGAGGCTATGAGGACATTTTAGCTGGTCATATGATGATATGAACGAGTTGAGCATATCTATAGTGGCTCATAAATTGCCTACTAGTCCAATGTGTCCACCAGTAAAGCAGAAACTCAAAAAGTTCAAACCAGACATGAACCTGAAAATCAAGGTGGAAGTCACTAAGCAAATCAAAGCCAAAGTCCTCAGGGTAGTTGAGTCGTCGTCAATTTTGTCAGGGATCGTATTGTATGTCGGTTCGGGGTTACAAAATTCATCATCACTGACAATGCTACCAATCTCAACATGATATTATGAAAACCATTTGTGAAACTTTCAAAATCAAGCACAAGAATTCCACAGCATACAGACCTCAAATAAATGGAGTCGTAGAAGCCGCCAACAAAAATATAAAGAAGATACTGAGGAAAATGGTAGAGAATCACAAATAGTGGCACGAGAAACTACCATTCGCTTGACCGAGATACCGTACCGGGGCAACACCTTAATTGCTGGTTGGGATTCGTCTATTTTTTATATTAATGAAATGAGGCATTTATTGGCATCTAAGTTCTCCAAAACAACTTGTCACTATGCCTACCTCTGGCACAACGAGGCTCCCAAAATGGGACATGAATTTACATTTCGTAATATGTGTTTAAATATTGCAAATATTCTTTTCATAACTCTCACTGACTTGGCTACCTTTTATTTTTATTTCTTTCTTTTGATTATTCCCATTCCCCAAAGGTTTGTTCGTCTATGCTGGCATCATCAGCTTACTATACCTCATCCAGAAATGTCGAGTAGGGAGCAATTTTCAGGCATTGGACCGCCATAGCATCAAGGGCTAGATGAGTCCCGGTGTAGCATGGGTGCTCGTGTTATTTGAAAACAATTCTTTTGAGCATTTTGTTTTGAAAAAATCTTTCTTTCCTTTTAGTATTTTGTTTTGGGAAGCATTTTTTGAAGTCATTTAAACATTACTTTGTCTAACATCTCAGTATTTATCAATAGTTTTATGTTTTATTATCACTATCATTCATATTTTTCTACAGCATTACTATTTTTTACATTGATGAACCAATGATTGTGACATGGAATGAGACAACACAACATAAGGATAGTGATTCGGAAGAGATAGAAGAAGAAGATGCTATACCTGAGGAAATCGTCAGAGAAGTTGAGTTACATTGAGAACAAACCTAAGTCCAACCTAGACAGAACTGAGGTGGTCAACTTGGGAGATTCTGAAACTGTCAAAGAAACTCACATAAGAATTCACTTGTCACTGTCAGAGAAGGAAGAATACACTCGTTTCCTAAGAGAGTATGAGGACATTTAAGCATGGTCATATGAAGATATGACCGGGTTGAGCATATCTATAGTGGCTCACAAGTTGCCTACCAGTCCAATGTGTCCACCAGTAAAGGAGAAACTCAGAAAGTTCAAACCAGACATGAGCCTAAAAATCAAGGAAGAAGCCACTAAGCAAAGCAAAGCCAAAGTCCTCAAGGTAGTTGAGTCGTCGCCGATTATATCAGGGATCGTATTGTTTGTCGATTCGGGGTTCCCGAATTCATCATCACTAACAATGCTACCAATCTCAATAGTGATTTGATGAAAGCCATGTGTGAAACTTTCAAAATCAAGCTCAAGAATTCCACAGCATACAGACCTTAAATGAATGAATCCGTAGAAGCCACCAACAGAAATATCAAGAAGATACCGAGGAAAATTGTATAGAATCACAAATAGTGGCACGAGAAACTACCATTCGCATTACTGGGATACTGTACTGGGGCAACACCCTATTTGATGGTTTATGGTACTGAAATTATTATTCCTGCCGAAATAGAGATTCCTTCCTTGAGGATCATACAAGAAGTTGAGCTCAGCGTCAAAGAATGGATAAAAATAGGTTATGAGCAGCTATCCCTCATAGACGGAAAAAGGATGAATGCGGTATGTCACAGACAATTTTTTCAGAACAGGATGTCCAGATCTTTCAACAAAAGAGTCAAGCCGAGACAGTTCACACCGGGGCAACTGGTGGTGAAGAAGATATTCCCGCATCAGGATGAAGCCAAAGGGAAATTCTCTCCCAACTGGAAAGGTCCTTACATGGTTCATAGAGTATTGACAGGGGGAGCCCTCAAATTTTCAGAAATGGACGGAGAACTATGGCCAAAACCAATCAATTCAGATGAAGTCAAGCGATATTATGTGTAACTATTTATGTTTTCCGCATATGATGTAATTTAACTACACTCGACATGATTCCAATTTAAGTGGGGATACGTAGGAAGTCCTGTGGGTTTGGTCTCAATTCAATAAAATTTTATTTTTCCCACCATCAGAAACTGGGGCAGAATTTTGAGGAGGAACCTCAAAATTCCGAAGTAAGTTCAGCCGATCACAGCATATACAACAGTCAGAATTGTTTGTCCGTCTAACAGGGGTAGAATTTTGAGGAGGATCCTCAAAATTCTACAGCGGGAGAAGTCGCAATGTCTCGGATCGTGTCACAGTCACTAGTTCATCTAACCAATTTTCTAAAAAACATATTTTTTACTAAGACTTTGAAAACTACGCATGCTTGCTTTTGAAATAACTTTGTTTAGCAAACGCCACATTCAATGATTTGAACAAGATCTTCAGACCGAAAAAAGCAAGCCAAGCAAGCCGATGGAGGCATGAACTGACCTCCCCCTTACAGAACTCACGATTTTTCTTTGAATGCAGTAACAAGGAATATGCACGCCTCAAAATCAGAATCTTCATAACAACAACGATACTGAATCAACTTCCAGCTAAGAAATACTTTGCTATTACCTATTATTTGTTCTCTTTGCATGGGATTGTGCTCTGTTTCAATCTTCCATAAGGCTAAGCCCGGCCTCCATATTTTCATAAGGCTAAGCGTTGCCTTCTCTTTGCATGAGACTAAGCTTTGTCTCAATATTGCATGAGGCTACTGCCTCCACATTTGCATAAGGCTAAGCATTGCCTTCTCTTTGCATGGGACTAAGCGTGTCCCAAATCTTGCATGAGGCTAAGCCCTACCTCCATATTTGCATAAGGCTAAGCGTTGCCTTCTCTTTGCATAAGACTAAGCTCTGTCTTAATCTTTCATGAGGCTAAGCCCTGCCTCCATATTTTCATAAAGCTAAGCATTGCCTTCTCTTTGCATGGGACTAAGCCCTGTCCCAAATATTGCATGAGGCTAAGCCCTACCTCTATATTTGAATAAGGCTAAGCATTGCCTTCTCTTTGCATGGGACTAAGCCATGTCCCAATTATTGCACGAGGCTAAGTCCTACCTCCATATTTTCATAAGTCTAAGCACTTCCTTTAATTCTGCATAAGGTTAAGCACTGTCTTTAATTCTGCATGAGGCAAAGCCCTACCCCGAATCTTGCATGAGGTTAAGCCCTGCCTCCATATTTGTATAAGGCCAAGCATTTCCTTCACCTTGCACGAGAATAAGCATTGTCTCTCTAGCATTACCTATTCTCTTCTTTCAGGCAAAGCATTGCCCTCAAATTCATACAAGACTAAGCCTTGTCTTGTCGCTTCTAGCATCATGTCTTTGCATATCATGGGCTGAAATATCACCAATTTGTCCAGGGGCATCATAGTCCGAAGGCACCATCCTCATAGCCGAAAGACGTCATGCCATGGCCTGAGGATCTATCAAATTTATATATCATTATTAAAAGGTGTCATGGTTTGGAGACACCGTTGTCAATGCTCGAGAAAATGATCTCATGGCCTGTGAATCCCTCATTGAACAATTCATGGCCCAGGACATCATGGTCTAAGGACATCATCCTTAACCGTCCAAAGACCATTTTCATGGTCTAAAGGGAATTTACATCATGTTTAAATTCATGCACAGATATATGCTCGTAATAACTTTTCACTTGCAGGTGATCTGATGAGCAACTATTACCCCAACCGGAGCAATCCCGCTCCAGTTCCCTCATACTATCTCAAACTTGACCACAATCCTTTCACCTATCCCAAGTCTTGCGTCCGTCCTTGTGGTAACTTCGTCGGTATATTCCGCCGATGAATTCAGAACTACACACGGCCTGATTCCTATAAAACAAAAGATATGTAGGCAGCTCGGAAAGCAAAGTGCGGCCTAAATCTCTCAAACCATCTCGCTCGGTCAAAATTGGTCATCATATCCTTACTAACAACTCTTTCATCCTTCCCGAGTAAAGAGGGGCAGCTCTTGATACCTAATTTTTCCCTATAATATTTTCAAAATGAATATATACTTCCAAAACCATGCATTAGCATCAATAATATTTTCCCATAATTTCTGCATTTTTGAGGATTTCTAATTAATTTATCCCCATATTTTATTATATAAATAATCATTAACTGCACTACAAAATAATTTTATAACAATTTTACGATTTACTTTTCCTATTTATATTAAAGCCTAATTATATCAGAAATATCCACATTTACATTTTTGGGTTACAATTGCAATAACTTTGCAATTATAGCCCATCTATGCATTATTACATTACTTTACCAGAAAATAGCTTGTTGCATTTTTAAAATATTGAGTAATTATTTTAAAATATTTCTATGCATGAAAACCATTTTATAATCTATTATTTTTATAAATTCGTTTTATCAATTAATTGGGTATTTAACAAATAGACCTTTTAATTTCTTTAAATTTTCGGACCTAACCCTTTAAATACCATCCCAACCCCCTTAATAATACCATCCCAATTCACCTTAAGCCCAATTTGCACCTACCCGACCCAAACCCCCATCAAATTGTGGCCGTAGATCTTTTTGATCAACGGTCCACATTAAACCTTACCATATTAATCTCTAAACCAACCCTAACCCCCCATCATTCTCTTACTTCGCCGTCATTGGTTTCCTTAACCTCTCCAATTCTCTCTCGACCTACCCCTAACCCTAATCGCCGTCACCGGTGAAAAGCTCCTATCTATGGAAATTCTGAGTATTCTCCAATCATTACCAACTGTTTATGCTTCCTGGCTATTTGATTACATGGATCCTTGATACAATCTCATGGAGATTCAACATGTTCTTGCCTAAAACTTGTTTACTGGCCTGTCTAGGGCCATTCTCGTTTGTGAGTACTGATTTCCTCCTATATTTAGTTTAATCTATGACTATTGACCAAGTTTCTCTCATCTCTGTTGTTTTTTGAAAAACCCTAGTTCTACGACTACTTGAATCTTTTTAGATCTTTGTAGATATGGAACGATTCAAGTGTTATTTGGTACTTTCCCTAAAAAAATTCTATTTTGGTTAACTATTTCGATTCCATTTACTTTTTCTTAAATTAGGGTTCATCCTGAGTCACTTCAAAAGGGATTTCTAACTTTCAAGTGTTTAATCTAATTATTTCCTTACATGTTTGATTGATTTTCGTATGTATGCCCAAACCCTGACTGTTTTTGTTTTTTACATTGATTTCTTACATTTTTCTGTTATTATGTTTAATTATGTGAACCAGTTACATTGACTGATTCTATTTACGTTTCGAAAGATTCTTTCCTGTTAAAATCGGTATTTTCTGGGATACTTGTGTATTTCCTTATTTGTGACTTTTACTAGTAATACTTTCGTTATTTGGATTGTCAATATGACTTAAGGGGCTTGATTGACTCCTATATGGTATATGACTAATTTACTGCCTTATTTAAGCCCTAATTTTGTACTGTTAATTTACTCCCATATCCTAAGGGTTCTTTCCCAGATATTATGTATGATTGATTGATGGATTAAATCCCCTAATTAAATGGTTGATTTATTTGAGTTACACTGTTTATGAATTCTTAATTATTCTTGCCTAATTTGTTTACCATACTATGTTTTATATATACTCTCATTACTGATTCTTTAACACACGAACAGTTCAAACATACACACACACAAAACTTCACTCTCATCTCTCTATGCTACTGGTGTTCATTGCTTGTCTAGCGGGCTGTAAGCCAAGGCTAGACAATTGAATCCTGCCCACTTTACCTTCTGTTTTGCTTACCTTAACTTGTATGTTTCTACTCCTAATGTCATTCATTATACTATGAAGTTCAAATTAGTGTGCTCTTTGTTGATGTGCTTTTGTTAAACCCATGTCTCATATGTACTAGTTAATTACTATGTATTTTGCTTCTATGTTTTCATGTTAGTGCCTTAATCAACATGTTTACTCCTGTTTAAG
The DNA here is from genome assembly GCA_005239525.1 of Nicotiana knightiana. Classification (NCBI taxonomy): domain Eukaryota; kingdom Viridiplantae; phylum Streptophyta; class Magnoliopsida; order Solanales; family Solanaceae; genus Nicotiana; species Nicotiana knightiana. The sequence continues at coordinate 37,443 of ML412632.1, read as the reverse complement.
TTTCACTTTTCTTGTTTATTTCTTTAATCAGCATGTTTACTCTTGTTTAGGTTTCACTTTAATCAACATATTTACTATTGTGTTCAAATTCGTGTCTTTCCTGTTTATTACTACATGTTTACTTCTGTGTTTAAGGTTCAATCTTCCCTGTCTATTGCCTTAAGAGCATACTTTGGTGTCTCAGACTCCTGTTTTTCTGTCTAATTGACTTCAGTTGGTATGATCAATTCTGTGTAGTTAAAACCATGTCCTCTCTGTGAATTGATTAGCATGACTACTCTTACATTAAACTTCTATATTTCCATGTCTATTTCTTGAATCAGTATGCTTACTTCCATAGTTAGGTATGACTGATGAACATAGGTGTTCCCTATTTAAGACCCTAACTCATCATGTCCTGGTAAATATTATACCCCTTATTGTCCTATGCTTCTACTGACTAGCATGATTCCCTACCACCATGTTTCTATGTGTTCTTGATTCAGGATTCTTGTGTTCCAAATACCTTCTCCCTTTTTGTGTAATTATTTGTTCTCTGCATGATATATGCTCACCTAAGTTTGACTAATGAACTGACTTGAGTATCAGAAATATGAAGTTTTGTGTGAAACCTTATGACTGCGTTTCCTACTTTCTGTTGTTTGCCGAACCTTTTCAAGAATATTTCTAAGTTGTTTTCACTCCTAATATGTTTTCACTTCTAAACCATTTCCGCTCCAAAAACTATTTTCACTTCTAAACTATTTTAACTTCTGATTATTTTCTTAAAATTATTCCTACTCTTTCAAGCACTCCCACTCCTATTCTTAAAATACATAGAATTCTGCCCCTCCAGTGTGTGTACTGCCTAGGAATCCATGAGATTGCTCCAAACTCTGGCTCACTGGGGCTGGCCTTTCCACACTGCACAAAAATGACTTCTCTTTAAAAGGGTCTTGGTGTGAGCATTTCTCGGGTCTCTGAGGCCCTTGGGAACATTGACACACTAGGATACTCTTTATCGGACACTATGAGATATGGTACTTTGGACTGTTTGAAGCCTTGGTTTGCCAAGTTCACTTTGGGCCTATCCAGGCTCCCTATAGTATAACATTACTTATTTCTGCAATTCATTTATGGTTTGTAATAATAACTCTTGTAAACAGATATTGGGGATATTAGTAAAAAAGGGGAGGCATTTTCATATAATTTTTGTGGGGAAATTGGGTAGAAGTCATGCTCTTAGGATTACTATGACTATTTTCTCGCATTAGGAATCATCCTCTTAGAATCATTTGTGCATTAGAAAATATGTTCATAGGCATCATACCATTTGTTCTAAAACTTATGCTTTCTAAACTTATGCATACATCATGTCTACTTAAGAATCCTGTCACTAGGGTGCTATTAACCCTCTCTAAAAACCATGATCATTTTCTCATGTGCATTAGGAACCATGCTTTAGGACTTTTATTGTACTCGCCTAAAAACCATGCCTATAAGAGTAAGTTTAAAAGTATTCCCAACACCTAGATAACATATTTATAGAGATGAATATATAAAATCACTTCTTTAATGTTCAACACCTAGACAACATACCCATAGGACATAATGAACGAACTGCCTGTTTAAAACCTTTTATTAGTCTATTATGACCCTGATTGACAATTAGATATATCTTTTATAGGACATCATAGATCCACGCCCAGGCAAGCCTGTAGAATAATCAAACTATTGCAAAATGGTAAAAGTGTGCTTTGTTTAATTACTTGTGAACTGCCCAGATTCAGCAACCCCTAAAATTAGTAGGCAAACTAATTAGGTCTCCGCTGCTTTGCTTTAACAAGATGCTGCATATATTCTGTTTGTCATGCTCACCTAGATATCCTGCTTTAGGACTCTTAAAGTATCTAAAATACTGTTGTTTGAGACGTGCAATTGACTGATTATTTGTGGAGGTAAATGTGATCCCCCTTAATTGTTCCTTTACCTGATAGTCCTACTTGTTTAAAATTGTCGCTTAGATTTTCTCCTTTTAAGCACTTTAGGAGAGTCTAGAACTGCCTTAATTAGCGGTTCTAAACATCTCTAGGGCCAGAAGAAAGGGACGGTAATGCACGCATAGAGTACATTTAATTCGAATCGCTTACATAACCACTAAGGGGAAGGTAATTTGGTAGTAAGGGATATGATGACTTGTGCGCTAATGCCACGTGTAACCCCTCTAATTGAGGAAGGTTTACCGGGTATTGCACAGAAGTGATACTATAGGCTAATAAACCTAGGACCCATTTATTCCCATTTTTTGTAATTCATATGTGTGCTTAAACTTCTTTACTTTCTTGATGACTAATTCATCAAAAATGAGTTTGGTCGGGACCTACCGCTGTGGACCTGGAGGGATTCCTAACTCCTTCCCCTCAAGGTATTTTCAAGCCCTTGTCCAATCTCTAGTAATGTAAACCGGTTTCATAACTTACTTGCATTAGGTTCCCTAACACACCTTAAATCTGTTTCCGCGATCGCGAAGAAGGAAACCAGCCAGCAAAAATCTGGTTTTTCAAACATAGCTCCCGGGGGTCCAAAACTCACCCGAGCCCCCCAGGACCCCGCCCAAAAGCAACTGCAAGTCTGTATTCAGATACAGACTCGCTCAAACTTCTGGAACGTGAAAAACAACAATAAAACTCAGAATTCAACCCCAAAACCAAATTGAATCAAACTTAAGAACTTAAGATCCTAGAATTCACTTCAAAGCGCCGAACAGGCCCATACTACTCGGAATGACCACAAATTTTGCAGACAAGTCATAAATGACATAATGGAACTATTCCTGGTCCCGAACTTCCGTTCGGACCTTGATAGAATAAAATCACATCCCAAACAAAATTTCAAACTTAAGGAAATCATGATTTCCATTTCGGCCACTGAAATGCTCCTGGGTCACTTAAAACCCGTTTCGAACATACGCTCAAGTCCAAAATCATCATACGGAACTGTTGGAGCTGTCAGATCTCGATTCCGAGGTCGTTTGCTCAAATGTTGACCTAAGTCAAACTTGGCCAAATATGCCAACCTTAAGGAACCAAGTGTTCCTAAAGCACTCTAATCACTCCCAAATCCCAAACCACCCGTCCCCGCAAGTCGTAAAGATTGAATAGCCACTACGGAAAACTTTATTTAGGGGAATGGGATCCTAATACGTGAAATGACCGGTCGGGTCGTTACATCCTCCCCTTCTTAAACAAACATTCATCCTCGAACAGGTCTAGAATCGTAGCTGAAGTGCTGAATAGTTGTGTGTATATGTCCCGCATATCCTCCTCGGACTCCCAAGTCGTCTCCTCAACTGGTTGGCCTCTCCATTGGACCTTTACTGCAAAAACTCTCTTGGACCTCAACTGGCGGTCCTGTCTATCAACAAAGGCAATTGGTTCCTCCCCGTAGTCCAACTTCTCATCCAACTGAATAGTGTTGTTATCAACCACGTGAGAGAAGTCGGCGTGATACCTCTGAAGCATGGATACATGAAATACGGGATGAACTCCCGATAAGGCTGGAGGTAAAGCAAGCTCATAAGTGACCTCTCCGACTCGCCTCAACACCTCAAATGGACCTATGAACTTGGGGCTCACCTTTCCCTTCTTCCCGAATGTCATAATGCCCTTCATCGACAGAACCTTCAGCATTAGAGAAGTATATATCGTCACAGGAAGAATACAAAGCATGTTGTGAGCCTAACTAACCAGACATGTCAATAAAAGTCGCTACGTAGGGACTCTTGTCACTTGGTGCGTAGTAGCCCCCAAAATAAGTGCACATAGCATTACCAAATACCTAGAGAGACAATTCCCTCTTACAAGGTTAGAAAGGAGACTCACCTCGTTAAGAAATCACCCCTCGTATCAAGAATACGCCCGAATCTATGAAATCTACCCTCGACGGCTCGCAACTAGCCAAATATAGCGTAATTGAATCAATTCAAGCTCAAGGAAGAAGATTTAACCAATAAACCAAAAATTAGGCATTCTTGAAGGATTTTGGAATTCGACCCTGGGCCCACACGTTCGAATCCCGGAAATTTTTAAGGGAATCATTCACCCGAAACCTAAGGATCATAATTATGTGATTTTTACTTGAATCCATGGGTTAGAACGGATAATTCATAAGTTCTCAAAATAGCCGTAAAGTTACTACACAATCTCAAGAATTTGATGAGTTAGAAGAGAAATTCACTAGGAAATTGATGTTAAAACTAGTAAAAGCATGGAAGTTACTTACCTCAATAGCAAATGGTGTAAATGGCCTAATTCTCGTACTTTAAATGAAACTACCCATATTTCCTTAACCGCGAACGCGACATGGGGCTCGCAATCGTGAAAGCCAACTGGCCGGACCTCTGCGAACGTGGAGGAGGTCCTGCGATCGCGAAGGGAAATTATGCATGGCCTCGATCTAACTCTGTGCAAACGCGAGGGAGAGGATGCGATCGCGAAGAGTTATCTGCGATCGCGAAGAGCAATCAGCAGCCTAGCCCAGTTCCTTCTCCGCGATCGCGACCCTCATTCCACGATCGAAAAGAAGGAAACTAGACAACAAAAATCTGGTTTTTCAAGCTTAGCTCCCAGGGGGTCCATAACTCACCCGAGCCCCTCGGGACCCTGCCCAAAAGCACCAGCAAGTCTATATTTATGATACGGACTCGCTCGAACTTACTGAACGTGAAAAACAACAACTAAACTCAGAATTCAACCCCAAAACCAAATTGAATCAAACTTAACAACTGAAGATTCTAGAATTCACTTCAATGTGCGAACAGGCCTATACTATGCGGAATGACCTCAAATTTTTTAGACAAGTCATAAATGACATAACGGAACTATTCCTGGTCCCAAAATTCCGTTCGGACTTTGATAGCATAAAATCACGTCCCAAACTAAATTTATAACTTAAGGAAATCCTGATTTCCATTTTGGGCGCCGAAATGCTCCTGAGTCACCGAAAACTCATTCAGTCCGAAATCATCATATGAAACTACTGGAGCTATAAGATCTCGATTTCGAGGTCGTTTCTCAAAATGTTGACCGAAGTCAAACTTGGCTAGATAGGCCAACCTTAAGGAACCAAGTGTTCCTAAAGCACTCTAATCACTCCCAAATCCCGAACCACCCATCTCCACAAGTCATAAATCTCGAATAGCAACTATGGGAAACTTCATTTAGGGGAATGGGGTCCTAATACGTGAAACGACCGGTCGGGTCGTTACATCTTCCCCCTCTTAAACAAACGCTCTTCCTCCAATGGGTCTAGAATCGTACCTCAAGTGTTAAATAGCTGTGGGTATCGAATTCCGAGGTCCCTTGCCTAAGAAATAAATTTTTGGCTAAAATTGAATTACAGAAAACTTATGATTTTAAGGAAATTTCTTAATACTTGATTTTGATGGTATCCAGTCCGTATTTTGGTTCCGGAGCCCGGTACAAGTCCGTTATGATATTTAAACCTTGTTGCTGAAATTTGGTGGGAAATGGAACTGATTTAACATGATTCAAACCTTCGGTTGAGAAAATAGTAAATTTAAAGTGTTCTTGAGAAATTCATAGGTTTTGGTGCTAAATTTGTAGTTCTAGGTGTTATTTTGGCGATTTGATCGCACGAGCAAGTATGTATGATGTTTTTAGACTAGCGATCATGTTTGGTTTGGATCCCCGAGGGCTCTAGTGAGTTTTGGATAGGCTAAGGGATGTTTCGGACTTAGAATTTCTGGTGTTTCAGTTGTTTCTGGTGTGCAGGTATTTTGTACTTCGCGATCACGAAGGGGAAATTGGGCAAGGGTGGTTTTAATCTATGCGAACGCGTGGATTAGGTCGCGAACGTGTAGAAATGGGGGTGTTACCCTTCACGAATGTGACCTGTCTATTGCGAACGCGGAGAATNACACGTAGGTTACCTCGTGAATGCGTAGCTCAGTAGGGCCAAAACATCGCGATCGCGACAGGCTTCTCGCGAACGCGATGAAGACCTGTCCAGTGTTTTAAAAACAGACTTCAAGACGGGAATTGTTCAAAATTTAATATTTCTTCACTAGAAATCAACCTTGGGATTTTTTTAATGTTGGATTTCAACACCAAATCATAGGCTTGTGATCTTAAACTCATTTCCTCAAATTGCTATCAACACCCATTAGATTTCTAGTCCTAAATCTTGTTCTTTGAGGGTAGAAATTATGATTTTAGGAGAATGGGGAATTTTGTAAAATTGGGAATTTTGACCTCAATTTGCGGTCACATAGCGGAACTAGATCCATATTCGGGCTTGGGGTGAATGGGTAAATGGATTTTGGTCCGAACCTCGAGTTTTAACCAAGCGGGCCCGGGTCGATTTTTGACTTTTTGGGGGAAATGTTAGGAACTCTATAATTGTGAATTGAAATTGATTTCTTTAGCGATAATTGATGGTATTAAGCTAAGTATGACAGTATACGAGAGGGCTGGAGGTTAATTCTAGAGGAAAAGCGGTGCTTGAGCAGTGAGTGGCCTACGGATCAAGGTAAGTGTTGTGTCTAACCTTGGCTTCATGGATTAGGTATTGTTGCCTATTTTCTATGTGTTGATTGTTGAGTACAATGTACAGGTAAGGTGACGAGTACCTATGTTTTGTTTTCGAGTCCTAGCATGCGAGTGAGTCTTATTCTTGTGATCGTTGCACTCTTTATTCGTATTATTCCAGCTTAGACTAGACATTTTTTATGTTGTAATTGTTTTTTCGTTGTTTGGGTGAGGAAGAGTGTAATGCACGAAGGGTGATGCCGTTCCATTTAATATTTATTATCATTATCATGTGAGGAAGAGTGTAAAGGAAGAAGGGTGATGTCGTGCCATTGCATATTTATTATTATTATCATGTGAGGAAGAGTGTAAAGCACGAAGGGTGATGTCGTGCCATTTCATAATCATTATTATTATCATGCGAGGAAGAGTGCAAAGCAAGAAGGGCGATACCATGCCATTTCATATTCATTATCATCATTTCTGTGATTTATTATGGTGAGGATGAGAGTAAAATCACGAAGGGTGATGTCGTGCACTTGGTTTTGCAATGTTTTAATATTTATATTAGTGCAAAGTATTGTTGCTGTGTTTCTTTACTGTTACCATTCTCATGATCTTGTACTCCCCCCTCCTCCTAGCTTATTCTCCCCCTCTCAGTATTGTTCGTGTAGCTTCTATTATTTGTTATTATGCACGTACATTGCTTATCTGCACAAGTTTTTGTTGTCGCCTTGTCCTAGCCTCGTCACTACTTCGCCGAGGTTAGGCTCGACACATACCAGTACATGGGGTCGGTTGTACTAATATTTCACTCTGCACTGTTCTGTGTTGATTAAGGTACTGGACTGAGTTGATCCTGAGCGCTGTTGCTGACTTCGATCCCACAGGAGACCTAAGGTAGATCTGCCGGCGTCCGCAGAATCTGAAATCTCCTTATAGTGATTTTAGTTTATTGTTTCTTTTATTCAAAAACAGTTGTATTTTCCTTCAGCCAATATTTGAAGTAACTCTTAGAAGTTCGTGAATTATGACACCAGACTCTGGTTAGTTATGTATGAATATTCGGATTTTGATGAACTTCCGCACTTCTTTAATCTGTTATATTTTAAATTATTATTGTTTAGCGAATTGCTTAAGGAGTTAGTGTATTAAATCTCTAATTATTGGCTTGCCTAGCAACAATGGTTAGGCGCCATCACGGTCCCGATGGTGGGAAATTTGGGTCGTGACAAGTTGGTATCAGAGCACTAGGTTGCCTAGGTCTCACAATTCACGGACAAGTTTGGTAGAGTCTGGGGAATCGGTACAGAGACGTTTGTACTTATCTCCCAAAGGCTATAAAGTTAGGAACAAGCACTTTTATTCAACTCTACTGTGTGATTCTTGATATCTCAATATTGATTGCACTCTTCTATTCTTATTCTCTTACAGATGGCGAGAACTGTATCGCTTCTTCCGCTGATCAGCAACTGGATTCTCCAACAGAATCCCCACACAAGGGGCAAAGGTTGATGCCGTGTCAGAGGCCGAGGCAGGGGCAGGGGCAGGGCTCAGCCTAGAGCTCGAGCAGCAGCCCCAGCTGTGGAGCCTTAAGTAGAGTTCGATAAGGAGGTTCCAACTCAGACTATTCTTGCCGGACCAGCTCAGGTCCTGCAAGGGCTTATTGCCACATAGTGCTCCATGATGCCTTGGTCCGATTCGTTGACCTTATGGAGAGTGTGGCCCAGACTGGCGCATTTCCCATGGATCCAGATGTATCACAGGATGGAGGAGGAGCCCAGACTCCTGCTAGTCACACTCCGGAGCTGATGTTCCCTAGTTTCAGACTCCAGCAACTTATCCAGTCAGAGTAGTTCCGCGAGTTGCTCCGGCACAGCCCGGTGATCGGTCAGCTATCTCTTTTGAGGCCTTATGGAGATTGGATATGTTACATCCCATAATTTAATATTAGAATTAGTCGTAGTAATCCATATGAGCTAGAAGGGATCTAGACCATTAATGAGATTATAGAGGATTTGTGACTATAAGGCTCTATAAGTTTAACAACATTGATACCGTTAGATGCATTTTGATATGGTCTTTATTTTGAGTGGAACATTTATTTTAGAAAAGTGTTTAAAATTATTATTTTTTATAGTTGTTAATATTACTACTTTCGAAAATGCTTTAAATTATACACATAGTCTAAGAAAGTTTATGAGATTTTCTTTATTGTAAAGATAGAAACTATTTTCTCACAAGAAAAGAAGGTTGTCTTTTTACCATTTTACGAATTAAGCGTACGAGAATTTTTACTCTTTATATGAGATTAGAAAAATTATAAGTTGAGAAAATATATGTATTTTTATATGGATGTTTTAATAAAATAATAATATATGTATTTATTTTATATGGTACCACATGAACGTAATATTATGATGTATAAAGTGTATTAAAAATAAATAAAAAATATGAAATAATTCTTAATTATGTGAGTAATTGATTGATTATTGATTAATGAGAGACTAATTAGTTAAATAATAAATTAGTGAATAATTAAGATTTTGCATAAGTTTAAGAAGGCATTGAACGTGGCAGCAAGGCCTTAAGACATTATGACTCATTAGTCTTGATAAATATGTGGCAAGATTAAGATGTGAGACTTGGAATTCTTAAGAATGTGAGTCACGCATCCATTTTATAAAGGAAAAGCCACTATAAGTCTTAAAAACGTGAGAAACTTATCCATTGTTAAGAATGTAAGTCACAAACTTGCATCTGATAAGAATTCAAGAATTGAAACGTGAAATGTTTATGTGTTACAAACGTAAGTCACATAAGCAAGATAATGTCTTCAACAATTCAAAGCAACGTGAAATTTTAGGAGTATGGTGCAATCTTTCTAGGGATTATCATACAGATTTTTCCGTAATCCAGGTATGTTAAGGCTATTCCTTCTTTCTTTTGGCATGATTCAAGTAACGAGACGTAAATGTAATGCTATTCCATAAGTAGTTCTACTCTTAGTAGTTAAAGATATCTACGTTATTAATTCCTGTAAAATGATATTGAAGAATGTCTAAGTATGTTTCTAGTACCCTATTGAGGCATATGATAAAGATGTTAATATTTTTAATATAGTGATGCATGCATCTTCATGCATTTACTACCATGCTATGGCCGGTCGGGCAGTTACCTCTGAATGAGCAGTTATGTATCATTATTTACCACCGATTGGGCAGTCATGTATATTCATTTACCATCGAGCTACGGCCGGTCGGGCAGCCATGCATTACCACCGTGCTACGGCTGGTTGGGCAGTTACATATTTACCACCGAGCTACGACCAGTCGGGCATGCATTTACCACCGCGCTATGGCCGTTCGGGAAGTTAACATTGATCAGTTGGGTAGTCATGCATCATACGATATGTATAATGGAAACAATCTCAAAGATAAGCATTATATATATAAGTATGATAATTATGAATATACGGGTGGCACTTCAGAGATACAGGTTGATTCTTATATGTCTTTAATTCATGTTGACTTATTGTTACGTTTCAGTTCTGCCTTACAAACTCAGTACATTATTCGTACTGCCGTCCTTTTGTTGGGGACGCTGCATTCTTGCCAGCAGGTATGGATAATCATTTTGAGGAGCCCTCATAGTAGACGAGATTGGCATTCAGCAAAAGATTGATAAAACTCCACCTCATCCAGAGTGCAACCGAGTCTATTGGTCATCGTGTCAGAATTTTGCTACAGACTTATGGGTAGGCCGGTACCCGGTCCCATTTGATGTCGGGTAATCTTAGAGACTTTGTAGACAGAGGTTTATTTTGTACTGTATGTCAGAGGCCTTGACAGCCCATGTGTATTCATGTTTTAAGAACGATAGTTTATTGATACAATGTTGCACACTTACAGTGTCACAACCCAAAATCCATAAGGTCGTGACGGCGCCGGACACCACTGTCAGGCAAGCCAATCATTAAATGGTTGACTTAAATTTCCTATTTTAAAATTTTTGAAATCATTACCTTTCACTTTACTACATAATAACTGAATAAAATACGCTAAGTAAATGCAACAGGTAAACAATTTTAATTTATCTCAGTAAATCCCAAATACCTCCCAGAACGCGGTGACACAAGTACATGAGCGAACTTCTACGAATTTGTAAAAATACTACCATGCCTGTCCGAAATACAAGTTGGACAAGGACTTTAAAATAAAAATGAATGCAACATGAGGGGAAGACTCTGCCGGCTGCAGGTCGTCTCCGGGTGATGTAGCTCGTCTTAGTCTCCAAGTCAACCACAATGATGTGAGGGTGCCTGTGCAATAAATATACACAGCAAGTGTAGCATGCGTACAAAAATAACGTATACTCAGTAAGTATCCCGCCTAACCTCAGAGAGGTAGTGACGAGAGGTCGAATTAGACACTTGCTAGGAGTCAATTTAGTATAATCAAGAGAGAAACTAAGCATGAGTGTCATAGGCAATTTATTAAAATTAGGAATAAATAATATCACTCCTTCCACATTTAACACTTTGAATCTTCGTCATTTCAGTTCACAATTTAAATCATAATCAGGGATAAGAAACATCAGATTTATTTCACATTTTAGACATCAATTCTTCTTCTTTTTTTTAGTTGGAAATTAAGAATCTCCTTAGGCCAATAAACTTCAATAAATCACGGGAAATACGAAGAAATTATCATGCGCAAAAAAAGTGACGAGGGTCGAACAGCGCGAACCAACAATATTAAACTTTGCACTACTGAGGGTCGAATGGCTCGAACCATAGATGCATCTATCTTCCCCGCTTGGGAATCGATCATGCGACGCGGCTATACAAAAATACAGGGTTATCATGTTCGTGAATCATACATGCGACTTCTGCACCTATAGATACTCATATTCACACAATAAGTCCACATTTTTATCAAGGAAGCAGTTACACAGGAAAGTGGTAAAATTCTTCTTAAAGGAACACGAAAAATAGCATTTAAATCTTTGTTTTGAAATTCATTTTCCAAGTTCAATAATTTTCAATAATATAATCTTATCAGAAATACAATTATCCATGTAGGAGTCAATTCTAATTCTAAATGATTAAGAAAGGTACACTCTAGCCTTCTTAGGAAACAATTACCAATTCGATAGCATGTCAGTGGGTCCTAGACTACCCGGACATGGCAATAGTAGGTACGCACGGACTCCCGTCACTTCATGCATACGTAGCCCCCGCAGATATTAGAACATATTTAATTAGTTCACCTAGGGGGACAATTCCCCCTCACAAAGTTAGAAAGGAGTCTTACCTCGCTCCGAAATTCCATAACCGGCTTTCAAGTTCTTTCGTCAGCTCCAATGGATACACAATGTCCCAAAACTACCCAAATAACGACAAACCAAAGAAAATATACTCTAATATTTATTAACAATTCAAATTATATAAATTCCCAACTCCGCTCAATGAATTGACCAAAATGCCCTCGGGCCCACGTGCTCGGATTCGGAAATTTCTCGAAGACAAACTCTACCCATAGCCTTACTAGCTCAAATATACAATTTACTCAAAATTCCATGCTCAAATTCGGGGTAGAAATCCAAAATACAATTTTTACTTTTTTCTCCCAAAAATCCCAATTTTCCACAATTTATCATGTTTTAATCCATGAATATACCTTGTATTTAACTTGAGATGACTTGGAATAACTTACCTTGACATAGATGATGAAATTCCCCTCTTGAAGCTCTCCTACAACCGCCCCAACCATGAGAAATATGAGAGAGATGGCCAAAAATGTTGGTTTTAAAACATTCTGCCCATGCCTATTTTCGCACCTGCACTACCGCAGGTGCGCCCAAACTCCCACACCTGCGGCTTCTTCAGCTCCAGCCAAAATGCCCTCAGGCCCACATGCCCCGATTCCGAAATTTCTCGAAGACAAACTCTACCCATAATCTTACTAGCTCAAATATAAAATTTACTCTAAATTCCATGCTCAAATTTGGGGCAGAAATCCAAAATACAATTTCTAGGTTTTTCCTCAAATAATCCCAATTTTTCACAATTTTTCATGTTTTAATCCATGCATATACCTTGTATTTAACTTGAGATAAGTTGGAATAACTTACCTTGACATAGATGAGAAATTCCCCTCTTGAAGCTCTCCTAACATCACCCTAACCATGAGAAATATGGGAGAAATGGCAAAAAGTCTCGGCTTTAAAACATTCTGCCCAGGCCTAATTTCGCACCTGCGGTCCAATCTTCGCAGCCAAAACTCACACCTACGCCCCATATCCCACATCTGTGCCTTCGCAGGTGCGGAAACTACATCGCACCTGCGCTCCTAGCCAAGCCATCAAAAATTTCGCACCTGCGACCAAAGCCTCGCAGGTGCGGTCACACTAGATGACAACAACTTCAGCCCTTCTTCAAACTCCAAACTAGATCCGTTAACCACCCAGAATCCACCTTGGCCTCGGGACCCCGTCCAATTACACCAACCTGTTCCAAAACATAATGCGGAATTGATCGAGACCTCAAATCACATCAAACAAAATCGAAACCACGGATCGCACTAAAATTCAAACTTTACGAACATGAAATTTCAAACTTCCACATCTGATGCCGAAACCTATCAAATTGCGTCCAATTGATCCCAAATTTTGCACGCAAAACAAATTTGACACTACGGACCTGCTCCAACTTCCGGAATCGCATTCTGACCTCGATATCAAAATTTCCACTTCCGGTCGCATTTCTTAAAAACCTTATAATTTCTATCTTTAGCCAAATGACTTCAAAATAACCTACGTACATCCGAATTCACTTCCGATAGTGCTCTCAACTCCAGAATCACCATACTGAGCTATTCGTAGACTCGAAATCCCAAACGGACATCAAATGACACAGAGATGCACTTCAACCCAGACTTAGGAAATTTTTTCAAAATGTTGACTTCCACAATATACGCCGAAATGCTCCCGGGTTGTCCAAAGCCCTATCCGGACATACGCCCAAGTCCCAAATCATCATACCAACCTGCAGGAACCGTCAATTCTTGATTTAGAGTTCGTTTACTCTGAATTCCAATCTTAGTTAATTTCTCCAACTTAAGGCTTCTGAAATGAGAATTTTCTTTCCAATTTGATTCCGAACTTCCCGAAATTCAACTCCGACCATGCCCACAATTCATAATACCTGAAATGGAGTTTCTCATGACTTCAAACCGTTGAACGACATGCTAGAGCTCAAAACGACTAGTTGGGTCGTTAAATTCTCTCCCAATAAACACACGTTCGTCCTCGAACGTGATAAGAACTACTCTGGAGTTAGCTAAATTCACTATTTAACACCTCGAGCACCTGCCCGTGATACCACAACCCAGTTGAGTACATTAGCTTGATCAAATATGAGGGTTTCTTTTTTTATCCATATAATAAGCTCGGAATCCAATTCCATGCTCAAATTTGAGGTAGAAATCTAAAATAGAATTTCTAGGTTTTTCCTCAAATAATCCCAATTTTTCACAATTTTTCATGTTTTAATCCATGCATATACCTTGTATTTAACTTGAGACGAGTTGGAATAACTTACCTTGACATAGATGATGAAATTCCCCGCTTGAAGCTCTCCTAACATCACCCCAACCATGAGAAATATGAGAGAAATGGCCAAAAGTCTCGGCTTTAAAACATTATGCCCAGGCCTATTTTCGCACCTGCGGTCCAATCTTCGCACCTGCGCTCCCGCATGTGCTCTCAAACTCCCGCACCTGCGACTTCCTCTGCTCCAGCCAAAACTCGCACTTGCGCCCCATATCCCGCATTTGTGCCTTCGCAGGTGCGGAAACTACATCGCACCTGCGCTCCCAACCAAGCCATCAAAAATCTCGCACATGCGGTGCCAGAGCCGCACCTGCGGCGAAAGCCTCGCAGGTGCGGTCACACCAGAAGACAGCAACTTCAGCCCTTCTTCAAACTTCAAACTTGATCCGTTAAGCACCCGGAATTCACCTAAGGCCCCGGGACCCCGTCCAATTACACCAACCTATTCCAAAACGTAATACGGACTTGATCGAGGCCTCAAATCACGTCAAACAACATCGAAAGCACGGATCGCACTAAAATTCAACCTTTAAGAACTTGAAATTTCAATCTTCCACATTCGATGCTGAAATCTATCAAATCACGTCCGATTGATCCCAAAATTTGCACACAAGTCATATTCGACATTATGGACATGCTCCAACTTCTTCAATCACATTCCAATCCCGATATCCAAATTTCCACTTCCGATCGGATATCTCTAAAATCTTCAAATTTCTATCTTTAGTCAAATGACTTTAAAATAACCTACGGACATTCAAATTCACTTCTGATCGCGCACCAACCCCAGAATCACCATACGGAACTATTCCCAGACAAGGAATCTCAAACGAAAATCAATATCACTGGGATGCACTTCAACCCAGACTTAGGAAATTTCTTCAAAATCCTGATTTAGAGGTTGTTTAATCCAAATTCCAATCTTAGTCAATTTCTCCAACTTAAGGCTTCTAAAATGAGAATTTTTTTTTCAAATTTGACTCCGAACTTCCTGAATTCAACTCTGACCTTGCCCACGAGTCATAATACCTAAAATGGAGTTGCTCATAACTTCAAACCGCTGAACGACGTGCTACAGCTCAAAATGACCAGTCGGGTCTTTACATACAGTTGTACATTATGAGTCGTGGCCGTGTGGGCACATGATAGTTCCAAAAGGAAAGAGTTCAGGTAACTCGACCTATGTATGTTCTAGTTTTGGTCGAATGATCATGAGTTATAGAGTGGTTAGCTCGGGCCAGCATGGCACCGGGTGCCAGCCACGCCTCTCCAAGTATGGGGCGTGACAAAGTGGTGTCAGAGCAGTTCCTATTCTAAGGTTGTCTACAAAGCGTGCCTAGTAGAGTCTCACTTATGGGTGTGTCGTACGCAACTTTTATAATTGAGAGGCTATAAGAAATTTAAATTCTACCCTTCTTTTGTTTCGAGATAGTTCCATAGAGCTGAGTCGTAAGAAGTCAGTATAAAGTTTCCACCGAAATTTTTATGCATTAGAGGTGCTATCAGAATATAGCTTTATGGCGTCGATGTAATTTCTACTTATGTGGAAGGGAAGCTATGAAAGAAACATGAGATACGATGCAAGATAAAAAGTAAGTAAAGTAAATGTGAAGAAGAAACGAGATACTCAAGTACAAAAGATTGTGAATAGTCGAGACTTCAGATAGAGGTTGGATTTTAGTTTAGTTTACAGATGAGACCCTAGAGAAAAAATTTGTAAATCTCTATGAGTTAACATTCGGGTATTAATGTTTCAAAGGGGGGACGGATGTTATATCCCGTCATTTAATATTAGAATTAGTCGTAGTAATCTATATGAGCTAGAAAGGATTAAGACCATTCATGAGATTATAGATGATGTGTGACTATAAGATTCTGTAAGTTTAACAACTTTGATACCGTTAAATACATTTTGATATGGTATTTATTTTGAGTGGAACATTTATTGTAGAAAAGTGTTCAAAAAGTATGATTTTATATAGTTATTAATATTACTACTTTCAAAAATGCTTTAAATTACACATAATATTATAAAGTTTATGAGATTTTCTTTATTGTAAAGATAGAAATTATTTTCTTACAAGAAAAAAAGGTTATCTTTTTATCATTTTAAGAATTAACCGTACGAAAATTTTTACTCTTTATGTAGATTAGGAAAATTATAAGTTGAGAAAATATATGTATTTTTACATGGATGTTTTAATAAAATAATAGTTTATGTATTTATTTTATATGGTACCACATGACCGTGATAGTATGATGTATAAAGCGTATTAAAAATAAATAAAATTTTAGTAATTTGAGATAATTCTTAATTATGTGGGTAATTGGTTAATGAAAAATTAATTAGTTAAACAATAAATTAGTTAATAATTAAGATTTTGGATAAGTTTAAGAAGGCATTAACGTGGCAGCAAGGCCTTAATACATTATGACTCATTAGTCTTGATAAATATGTGGCAAGATTAAGAAGAGAGACTTGGAATTCTTAAGAATGTGAGTCACACATCCATTTAATAGAGGAAAAGCCACTATAAGTCTTAAAAACGTGAGAAACTTATCCGTTGTTAATATTGTAAGTCACAAACTTGCATCTGATAAGAATTCATGAATTCAAACGTCGAATGTTTGTGTTACAAACTTTAGTCACATAAGCAAGATAATGTCTTCAACAATACAAAGCAATGTGAGATTTTGGGAGTACGGTGCAATCTTTCTCAAGATTATTATAAGGAGCTCTACTTAAGTGATGTATGTTAAGGTTATTCCTTCTTTCTTTTGACATGATCCAAGTAAGGAGACGTAAACGTAATGATATTGCATAAGTGGTTCTACTCTTAGCAGTTAAGGATATCTACGTTATTAATTCCTAGAAAATGATATTCAAGAATGTCAAAGTATGTTTCTAGTACCCTATTGAAGCATATAATAAAGTTGTTAATGTTTTTAATACAGTGATGCATGCATCTTCATGCATTTACCATTGTGCTACGGTTGGTCGGGCAGTTACCACTGGTTAGGCAGCTACGTATCATTAATTACCACTGGTTGGGCAGTCATCTATATCCACTTACTACCGAGCTACGGCCGGTTGGGTAGTCCTGTATTTTCCAGCGAGCTACGACCGGTCGGGCAGTCATGCATTAACCACTGCACTACGGCCAGTCAGGCAGTTACCTCTGATCAGTTAGGCAGTCATGCATCATACGATATGGATAATGGAAACAATCATAAAGAGAAGCATTATATATATAACTATGATAATTATGAATACATGGTGGCACTTCCGAGATACAGGTTGATTCTTATATGTATTTAATTCATGATGACTTTTTGTTAAATTTCAATTCTGTCTTACAAATTCAGTACTTTATTCGTACTAATGTTCTTTTGCTGGGGACGCTGCATTCTTGCCTGCAGGTATAGATAATCATTTTGACAAGCCCTCATAGTAGACGAGATTGGCATTCAGTGAAGGATAGATAAGACTCCACCTCATTCAGAGTGCACCCGAGTTTATTGGTCATGGTGTCAGAATTTTTCTACAGACTTATGGGTAGGTCGGTAGCCTGTCCCATTTGGTATCAACTAATCTTAAAGGCTTTGTAGACAGAGGTTAATTTTGTACAGTATGTCAGAGGACTTGACTGTCCGTGTGTATTCATGTTTTAAGAACGACAGTTTATTGAGAAAGTGTTGCCCACTTATAGTTGTACATTATAAGTCGTGGCCATGTGAGCCCACGATAGTTACAGAAGGAATGAGTTCAGCTAACTCGACCTATGTATGTTCTAGTTTTGGTCGAACGATCATGAGTTACAGAGTTATTCGCTCGAGCCAGCATGACACCGGGTGCCAGCCACGCCTCCCCAAGTTTGGGCGTGACAAAGTGGTATCAGACCAGTTATGTCCTAAGGTTGTCTACAAAATCATGCTTAGTAGAGTCTCACTAATAGGTGTTGTGCGTCGCATTTATAATTGAGAGGCTATAAAAAATTTAGGAAATGTTACCCTTCTTTTGTTCCGAGATCGTTCCATAGAGCTGAGTCGTAAGAAGTCAGTATAAATTTTCCACAAAATTTTTTATGCACTAGGGGTTATCAGAATATAGCTTTATGGCGTAAATGTAATTTTCACTTATGTGGAAGGGAAGCTATGAAAGAAACAGGAGATACGATGCAAGATTAAAAAGTAAGTAAAGTAAAGGTGAAGAAGATACGAGATACTCAAGTACGAAAGATTTTGAATAGTCGAGACTTCGTATAGAGGTTGAATTTTAGTTTGGTTTACAGAGGAGACCCTAGAGAAATTTTTTGTAAATCTCTAAGAGCTAACGTTCGAGGATGAATTTTTTAAAGGAGGGAAGGATGTTAGATCCCGTAATTTAATATTAGAATTAGTCATAGCAATTCATATGAGCTAGAAAAATTAAGACCATTCATGAGATTATAGAGGATTTGTGACTATAAAACTCTGTAAGTTTAACAACATTGATACTGTTAAATGCATTTTCATATGTTATTTATTTTGAGTGGAACGTTTATTGCATAAAAGTATTTAAAAAGTATGATTTTATATAGTTATTAATATTACTACTTTCAAAAATGCTTTAAATTATACACATAATATAAGAAAGTTTATGAGATTTTCTTTATTGTAAAGATAGAAGTTATTTTCTCACAATAAAAGAAGGTTATCTTTTTACCATTGTAAGAACTAAGCATACGGGAATTTTTACTCTTTATATAGATTAGAAAAATTATAAGTTGAGAAAATATATGTATTTTACATGGATATTTTAGTAAAATAATAGTGTATGTATTTATTATATATGGTACCACATGACCGTGATAGTATGATGTATAAAGTGTATTAAAAATAAGTAAAATTTTATGTAATTTAAAATAATTCTTAATTATATGGGTAATTGGTTAATGGGACACTAATTAGTTAAACAATAAATTAGTGAATAATTAAAATTTTAGATAAGTTTAAGAAGGCATTTAACGTGGCAGCAAGGCCTTAAGACATTATGACTCATTAGTCTTGATAAATATGTGGCAAGATTAAGATGTGAGACTTGGAATTCTTAAGAATGTGAGTCACACATCCATTTAATAGAGGAAAGGCCACTATAGGTCTTGAAAACGTGAGAAACTTATCCATTGTTAAGAATATAAGTCACAAACTTGCATCTGGTAAGAATTCAAGAATTCAAACGTAAAATGTTTGTGTTACAAACTTAAGCCACATAAGAAAGATAATGTCTTCAACAATTTAAACCAACGAGAGATTTTGGGAGTACGGTGTAATCTTTCTCAAGATTATCTTATGAATTTTTCCTAATTCATGTATATTAAGTCTATTCCTTTTTTCTTTTGGTATGGTCCAAGTAAGGAGACGTAAACATAATGCTATTCTATATGTGGTTCTACTCTTAGTAGTTAAGGGTATCTACATTATTAATTCCTACAAAATGATATTCAAGAATGTCTAAGTATGTTTCTAGTACCCTATTGAGGCATATGATAAAGATGTTAATATTTTTAATATAGTGATGCATGGATTTTCATGGATTTACCACCATGCTACGACCGGTCGGGCAGTTTTCACTGGATGGGCAGCTATGTATCATTAATTACCATCGGTTGGGAAGTCATCTATATTCATTTACCACCGAGCTACAGTCGGTCGGGCAGTCATGCATTTACAATCGTACTACGGCCGGTCAGGAAGTTACCACTAATCAGTTGGGCAGTCATGCATCATACGATATGGATAATGGAAACAATCTCAAAGAGAAGCACTATATATATAAGTATAATACGTATGAATATACAATGGCACTTTAGAGATTCAGGTTGATTCTTATATGTCTTTAATTCATGTTGACTTATTGTTACGTTTTAGTTCTTCCTTACATACTCAGTACATTATTCATATTGATGTCTTTTTGTTAGGGACGCTGCATTCATACCTGCAGGTATAGATAATAATATTGGCATTCAGTGAAGGATCGATAAGACTCTACCTCATTCGGAGTGCAGCCGAGTCTGTGGGTCATTATGTTAGAATTTTGCTACAAACTTATGGGTAGGCCCGTACTCTGTCCCATTTAATGTCAAGTAATCTTAGAGGCTTTATAGATAGAGGTTAATTTTGTACAGTATGTCAGAGGCCTTGACGACCCATATGTATTCATGTTTTAAGAACGATAGTTTTTTGATACAGTGTTGCCCACTTACAATTGTACATTATGAGTCGTGGCCATGTGGGCCCATGATAGTTACAAAAGGAATGAGTTCAGCTAACTCGATATATGTATGTTCTAGTTTTGGTTGAACGGTCATGAGTTACATAGTGGTTCGCTCGGGCCAACACGGCACCGGGTGCTAGCCACGTCTCGCTAGGTTTTGGGCGTGATATGGTTGGTTTACTAAGCTCTTTCCAGTCCGTTTCAGTGGTGCTACTTCATAGGATCCGCAGGATTATCTTGACAAGTTTCACAAGGTTCTTCAGAACATGGGTATATTGGAGACCAATGGGGTCGACTTTGCTTCTTTTCAGATGACTGGTTCCGCCAGGAAATGGTGGAGGGATTATTTATTTACCAGACCAGCTGGGTCACCTCCTCTTACTTGGGACCAGTTCTCACTTCTCTTCTTAGAGAAGTTTCATCCTATCACCTTGTGGGAGGAGCTTCGCCGTCAGTTCGAGCGTCTCCAGCAGGGCAACATAATTTTTACTCAATATGAGACTCGTTTTGTGGACTTGGCCAATCATGTTATCCTTTTTCTTCCCACAGAGAGAGAGAGCGGGAGAGGAGGTTTATTGAGGGTCTTGCTCAGCCTATTAGATTACAGATGGCTAAGGAGATAGGGAGCGAGATTTCTTTCCAAGATGCCGCCAACGTGGCCAGACGAGTCGATATGGTTCTTGGATAGGGAGGTCAGGTGTCGGACAAGAGACCTCGTCGTTCCGGTGGATTCGGTGGTGCCTCATCTGGAGGTGGGGGTACTTATAGTAGTGGCCATCATCGCAGGCCATTTCATTTAGCACTCCAAGCATCCCACCGTGCCCCAGGTGGTCGTATCCCTCATATGCCTTATTTTGATCAGCCAGCCTATAGTGCACCACCAGCCCCTATTAGTGCACCACCTCTTCAAAGTTTTCAGGGTGGTTATTCAGGTTGACAGGGTCAGTTTGCCGGCCAGCAATCTCAGCAGCCAAAGCCTGTTATACTTATGGTGATCTAAGGCACCTTGCTAGATATTTCCCTCGTGCGTCGAGCAGTTCATAGCACCAGAGCTCTCATACCATGGTTCCGGCACCAGTAGCTGCGCCACCTACTCAGCCAGCCAGAGGCAGCGGTCATACAGTTAGAGGTAGGGGTCGGATTTTTAGAAGTGGAGGTCAGGCCGTTAGAGGTGGAGGCCCACCAGCTAGAGGCTATCCCAAGGATATGATTCAGAGTGGACCTGAGGTCGGGTCATCTGATGCTGTCATTATAGGTACTGTTTCAGTTTGCAGTAGGGATGCTTCAGTTCTATTTGATCTGGGGTCTACTTACTCCTATGTGTCATCTTATTTTGCTTCATACTTGGTTGTACCCCGTGATTCCTTGAGTGCCCCTGTATATATGTCCATATCGGTGGGAGATGTTATTGTTGTAGATAGTGTGTATCGTTGGTGTGTGGTCACTACTGGGAGTCTTGAGACCAGTGTAAACCTTTTGCTCCTTGATATAGTTGATTTCGATGTTATATTGGTCATGGGTTGGATGTCACCGTATCACGCTATTTTGGACTATCATGCCACGACAGTGACATTTTCCTTGTCGGGGTTGCCTCGATTAGAGTAGAGGGGGACTCCTGGCCATTCCTCCAGTAGGGTTATCTCTTATATAAAGCTCGGTGTATTGTTGAGAAGCGGTGTTTGGCCTATTTGGCTTATGTTTGTGATTTTAGTGCTGAGGTTCCCTCTATGGATTTTGTTCCTGTTGTTCGTGAGTTTCCTGATGTATTTCTTGCAGACCTTCCGGGGATGTCACCTGATAGAAATATTGACTTTTGTCTTGACTTGGCTCCAGGAACTCAGCTCAATTTTCTTCTGCCATACCTGATGGCCCCACCAGTGTTGAAGGAATTGAAGGAACAACTACATGATTTTCTTGATAAGGGCTTCATTAGACCCAGTGTCTTGCCCTGGGGTGCACCAATTTTGTTCGTGAAGAAGAAGGATGGGTCTATGAGGATGTGTATAGACTATCGGCAGTTGAACAAAGTAACCATCAAGAACAAGTATCCGTTGCCGTGGATTGATGATTTATTCGATCAACTTTAGGGTGACAAAGTGTTTTCGAAGATTAATTTGAGATCTGGCTACCAGCAGTTGAGGATTAGGGCATCTGATGTCCCTAAGATAGCTTTTATTACCCGGTATGGGCACTATGAGTTTCTGGTGATGTCCTTTGGGTTGACTAATGCCCCAGTAGTATTTTTGGACATGATGAACTGAGTGTTCAAGCCTTATTTGTATTCCTTCATTATCGTGTTTATTGATGACATCTTGATATACTCACGCAGTCGGGAGGAGGATGAGCAGCACTTCAAGATAATGCTCCAAACTTTGAGGGATAGTCAGTTGTATGCTAAATTCTCAAAATGCGAGTTTTGGTTGGATTCAATATCTTTCTTGGGCCATGTTGTATCACTAAGGGGTAGTCAGGTAGATCCTAAGAAGATTGAGGCAGTCCATAACTGACCTAGACCGACATCAGCTATGGAGATCAGGAGCTTCTTCGGTTTGACAGGTTATTACCGTCGATTTGTGGAGGGATTTTCATCTATAGTAGCCCCGATGACCAGGTTGACCTAGAAGGGTGCCCCATTCAGATGGTCGGAGGAGTGTGAGGCGAGCTTTCAGAAGCTCAAGACAGATTTAACTACAGCGTCGGTGTTAGTGTTACCATCAGGTTCAGGATCTTACACGGAGTATTGTGATGCCTGCCGTGTTGGGCTCGGAGCAGTATTGATGTATGAGGGCAGGGTGATTACATATGTGTCTCGGTAGTTGAAGGTTCATGAGAAGAATTACCATGTTCATGATTTAGAGCTGGCAACCATTGTTCACGCGCTGAAGATTTGGAGGCACTATCTTTCTGGAGTATCGTGTGAGGTTTTCACGGATCATCGCAGCCTTCAGTATTTGTTCAAGCAGAAGGATCTCAATTTGAGGCAGAGGAGATGCTTGCACTTATTGAAATACTATGATATCCCCATATTGTGTCATCTGGGAAAGGCCAATGTTGTGGCTGGCGCATTGAGTAGGAAGGCAGTTAGTATGGGTATCCTTTCGTTCATTCCAGTCAGTGAGAGGCCGCTAGCTTCAGATATTCAGACTTTGGCCAACCAATTCGTGAGGTTTGATATTTTACAGCCCAGTCGTGTTCTAGCTTGCACAGTTATTTGGTCTTCCTTGTTTGAGCGTATCAGAGAATGGCATTATGATGTCCCTCACTTGATGGTCCTTAGGGACACAGTTCGGCACGATGGTGCCAAGCAGGTTAGCGTTGGAGATGACGGCTGAGGATGCATGTGTAACTACCCGACCGGTTATTTTGCATTATTGGACCCCGTTCCCCTAAATGAAACTTCCTAAAGTGGCTTATTATGATTTATGACTTGCGGGGACGGGTGGTTCGGGATTCGGAAGTGTTTAGATTGATATAGGAACACTTGGTTCCTTAAGATTGGCCTTTAAGGCCAAATTTGACTTCGGTCAAAATCTTAAGTAAACGACCTCGGAATCGAGTTTGGATACTTCCAGTAGCTTCGTATGATGATTTCGTACTTGGGCGTATTTTTGGAAGGGTTTTGGATGACCCGGGAGCATTTCGGCGCCCAATAGCAAAATAAGAGTCTCCTTAAGTTCATATTGTGATTTAGGACGTGCTTGTTGTTATCGAGGTCCAAACGGAATTCTGAGACCGCGAATAGTTCCTTTTTGTCATTCATGACTTGCTCACAAAATTTGGGGTCATTCCAAGTAGTATAGGTCGGTTCGGCGCATTGTTAGCAAATTTTAGAAACTTAAAGTTCCTATGTTTGATTTTAGGGGTTTTAAGGTGTGATTTTGAGTTTTCGCGTTGTTTTGGGTGTTTCTAAGGCTCGAGCGAGTCTGTATTATGATTTGGGACTTGTTGGTATATTTGGACGGAGGCTCAGGTAGGCCCAGGTGCCTATCAGGCACCAAACAAGGCCAAAAACTAGTTGAAGCAAGTGCTGGTGCACCTGTTCTGGTGAGACCGCAGGTGCGGTTGCCTAGTCGCAGGTGCGACCCCCAGAAGGGCTGCCCTCCTCTCGCAGATGCGGGACCTCTTCTGCAGGTGCGAGCCCAGGCCCCTTGTCCTATTTCCGCAGGTGCGAGCATTTACTCGCAGTTGCGAGATCGCAGGTGCGGTCCTTGAGCCGCAGGGGCGAAACCACGGCTGGGAAGTGTGTTTTAAAATGGGACTTAAATAATTTTTGGGCATTCTTCTTCTTCCTTGTGGTGATTTTTGAGCATGCAAGAGAGACAAACGACCTAGCCATTTTGAGGTAAGTAATTCCTACCATAAACTTAGTCTAATACTTGGATTCTTCGGTAGATTAACTCATTAATTAGTGGAAATTCAAGGGTTAGAATAAGAACCTAGGTTTTCAAAAAATTTGGAGAATTACCAAGGAATTTTCCATGAAATCACACAAAAATGATATATTAATGATCCTTAGGCTATGGGTAATTGATTCCTTCGAAAATTTCCGGAATCCGAGCATGTGGGCCCGGGAGTGTAGTTTACGATTTTTCAAAGTAAGGTGAGATAACTAAATAAATAGGAGAATTCCATACATTTGAGCATGAATTGATATATGTGTACAACATTAGATTAGTTTCGAGTCATTGGGAGACGATTTCGGAGTTTTGAAAGCATTCTTGACCCGTGGTGTAGGTTCGACGCGAGGTGAGTCTCCTTTCGAACCTTGTAAGAGGTAATTGTCCCCATAGGTGATTATAAATGGTTGTTTGTCCTTATTTGCGGATCTTACGCACGCACGAAGTGACGAGAGACCGTGTGTAGCTACTATTATGCCTTGTCGGGTAGTTTAGGACTCACAAGCATGTTTTATGTGTGATATATGTGATCTTGCGTATGGTCTAAGTAGTCTAATATCCTCGAATCTCACATGTGAAGGTCTGAGAAGTTATGCTTTGAAGTTGACATTATTAAATTGTTATCCTGTTAGTATTTCCCCTGCTAGACTATCCGGAATTTCTTGTTAATTATGTATTTGTACGAGAACCCGAGTCCCATGAATGATTCGCGAGCGGGGTAGTCCGAGTATTATATTAACCCAAGTTGCATGAATAATTCTTGAGCGGGGTAGTGATGGTATTATATTAACCGTGTGGCATGTTCGATTTGCGAGCGGGGCAGATAGATGCATCTACTATTCAGGCCGTTTGACCCTCGACAGTGCACATTTACTTTTCATGTCGTACCGGCCGCTTGTTCACAACTTGTTATGTGTTGACAATTGATAGGAAACCCTGTAATTTATCTGTTGATTTTATGAAAAAGGATGGGAACTAAGTAGCTTTTATGCTATGGAAAGGTGTTAAGTAAAAGTATTACATAATGCTATTGTTGCTCATGTCCTTATTATTACTATTCATTATTGCTATTTCTGTTTACCCTGTATTTAAATTGTCTTGTTTTGACCCTAGTAAGTATCAAATCGACATCTCGTCACTACTTCTTTGAGGTTAGGCGGGATACTCACTGGGTAAATATTTGTTTATGTACTCATGCTATGCTTCTGTACTTGATTGTACAGGTTTTGAGGGTTGTGCGTCTGGTTATTAGACCGGAGCTCGATTTTGAGTATAGTCTGGACCTGATTCTCCTGACGATCCTCGGCAGCACCATGGGGTTTCTTTTGTTATTCCCATCTATTTCTTCCAGACAGCGGGACAGTTATATTATATCTCTTGTATATTCTTTTAGTATGCCCGTAGACTTGTGACACTAGTTCCTGGCACACACGTACTAGTTACTATGGTTTGCGGGTCTGTATATATATATATATATTGGCTCACGCCTCTTTATGACTGTGTTTGGTTAAATTGACTTTTTATCCTTTTCAATTAATGTTTCGAACTTTAAAACTTGGCACGTGTTGGGATGTTTAATTAAATATGGGAAAAATCCTTAGTAATATGAGTGTGCGCTTGCCTAACCCTGGTGTTGGGCGCCATCATGACATGAGTTAGTATTTTAGGTCGTGACTACATGGTATCAGAGCTCTAGGTTCACGTAGGTTTGACAAGTCACGAGCAAACCTAGTAGAGTCTTGCGGATCGGTATGAAGACGTATGTACTTATCTTCGGGAGGCTATAGGGTGTTAGGAAACATCTCTTTATTCTTATTCAATATTGCAGTCGATGGTTTACTAAATCTCATTCTTCTATTCGGTCAAAGATGGTGAGGACGCGTGCATCTGATGTTCCAGACCTGGGAGGGGCCGCTACCCCGTTGTCCGAGGCCATGGCAGAGGTCGGGGGAGGGCACTAGCCCGAGGTAGGGGACGAAGGCATCCAAGAGTTATCCCAGCTGCACCACCACCAGAGGATCCTATTATAGAGGAGCAGGGCGAGGTGCCCCCAGCAGATCCTGCTCCAGTGAACTTTATGACGGCGTCAGGCTTCCAGGAGGTCATGGGTCATATGATGCGGTTTATGGACACTATGTCGCAGGCTGGTTTAAGTCCAGGAGCTCCTGCGACATCTCAGGAGGGAGGGGGGATAGACTC
Source organism: Nicotiana knightiana (assembly GCA_005239525.1). NCBI lineage: Eukaryota > Viridiplantae > Streptophyta > Magnoliopsida > Solanales > Solanaceae > Nicotiana > Nicotiana knightiana. The sequence continues at coordinate 10,450 of ML412632.1, read as the reverse complement.
CTACCGCCCACATTGCAGGTCAGGCAACAACATTACATCATACCCCGGGTACATTGCCCGTGGGTAGAGTTCAGCCTGTATCAGCAGCACCTGAGCCCTGACCAACTGCAGATGGCGATCCGCAGAAGTTATTGGATAGGTGGACTCGATTTCACCCTCCAGTCTTTGCGGGTGACCGAGGCGAGAATGCCCGGGATTTTGTTGACAAGGATAGGGACAGAGTGCACAACATGAGGATACTTGAGTCCCATGGGGTGGATTTCACTACCTTTCAATTGGAGGGCAGAGCTCGTAGATGGTGGCAGTCTTATATTTTCAGCAAGCCAGCAGATTCTCCTCCTGTCACTTGGGAGCAGTTCACTCAAATGTTTCTAGACAGATATATCCCACCCTCTAAGAGGGAAGAGCTGCGGTATTAGTTTGAGCAGGGATGGATCTCCGTGATAGATTATGAGGCTAGATATTCAGAGTTGTCTCGCCATGCACTCATGATACTACCTACCGATGCTGAGAGAGTTCGGAGATTCGTAACTGTGTTTTATCTAGGCATTAGGGCCAACATGGCTCGAGAGGTGGACATGGGGACTCCTTATCAGCTGGTAGTGGAGATTGCTCGTAGGATCGAGGGTTATCGGTCGAGGATATGGGAGCAGGCACAACAGGACAAGAGAGCCAGATATTCCGGGAATTTCAGAGGTGCCCCAGCTAGGGCACAGGTCAGTTTGGTGGGGATCATCCCAGCAGGACCCTATATTTAGAACCCCCACCACCACCTCCTCATGGTGCTCTAGTGAGGCCTTACGTATTCAGGGTTCTCACCATCCCCCAATTATTCAGGGTTCTTCTTACGGGCACCAGGCCATGCCTCCGGAGTGATGTTATGAGTGCGAGGATTCCGGCCAGTTCAGGAGGACTTGTCCCAGGTTTCGGGACAAGGCAGTGCTGCAAGGTTATCAGCTTATGAGTCCAGCACCAGTCGTTAGGCCACCTAGAGGTGGAGGAAAGGTCAGTATGGGTCGTCCTAGAGGTGGAGGCCAATTAGGGGGAGGTCAACCAGCTCCTGTTCATTATGGCGGAGCTTAGTTTCGGTGCTCTAGCTAGATTCTATGCAATTCTGGCCAGATCAGATGCAGTGGCCTCAGAAGCCGTAATTACAAGTATTATTTCAGTATCTGGTTGAGAGGCATTAGTGTTATTTGATCCAGGATCTACCTATTCATATGTTTCAGACTTATTTTCTCATTTTGTACATGTTCCTCATGAGTTCTTGGGTCCTCCTATATATGTGTTTACTCCTGTGGGTGATTCTGTGGTGGTAGACCGGGTTTACCGGTCCTGTATGGTTACATTCTGCGGGTTCGACACTCAAGCGGATCTCTTATTTCATGACATGGTTGATTTCGAGGTTATTTTAGGCATGGATTGGCTATATCATTACCATGCCGTGCCAGATTACCATGCCAAGACAGTTACCTTAGCCATGCTCGAGTCTCCTAGGATGGAGTAGAGAGGTTCCGCAATTAGTACGGCCAGCCGGGTTGTTTCATTTCTGAAGGCTCGACACATGGTCGAGAAGGTTTGTCTGGCGTATCTTTCTTATGTGTGGTACACCACCATCGAGTCCCCGACGATTGATTCAGTGCTAGTTGTTCGAGAGTTTGCTGATGTATTTCCTTCAGACCTTCCGGGAATGCCTCTGGATTGTGATTTTGATATGTTTATTTATTTAGCTCCAGGAACCCAACATATATATATTTCTCTGTACAGTATGGCTCCGAAAGAGTTGAAAGAGTTGATGGAGCAGCTTGAGGAGTTGCTGGCTAAGGGGTTCGTCAGACCGAGTGTATCGCCATGGGGTGCTCCAGTTCTATTCGTGAAGAAGAAAGATGGGTCCATGCGGATGTGTATTGATTACCGCCAGTTGAACAAGGTCACCATTAAAAACAAGTATCCTTTGTCATGCATCAATGATTTGTTTGACCAGTTGTAGGGTGCTCAGGTGTTTTCGAAGATTGATTTGAGATCGGGATATCATCAGTTGAAGATCCGAGCCTCAGATGTTCCGAAACTGCTTTTCATACGAGATATGGCCATTATGAGTTCTTGGTGATGTCCTTTGGCTTGACTAATGCCCCAACAACATTTATGGACTTGATGAACAAGGTGTTCAGTTTGTATATTGATTCCTTTGTCATTGTCTTCATTAATGACATTTTGATTTACTCACGTAGCCTGGGGGAGCACGAGCAGCATTTAAGAGTTGTGCTCCAGAGTTTAAGAGAACAGAAGCTATATGTTATGTTCTCCAAGTGTGAGTTCTGGTTTTATTCCGTGGCATTCTTGGGGCATGTGGTATCTGGAGAGGGTATCAAGGTTGATCCTCAGAAGATTGAGGCAGTTCAGAGTTGATCGCGTTCTACTTTAGCTACAGAGGTCAGGAGCTTATTGGGCCTAGAAGGCTATTATCATCGATTTGTGGAGGGGTTCTCCTCTATTACAGCTCCATTGACTAGATTTACTCATAAGAATGCCCCGTTCAGATGGTCCGACGAGTGTGAGGCGAGCTTTCAGAATCTCAAGACAGCACTGACCTCAACACCAATTCTGGTATTGCCTTCCAGTTCGGGGATGTATAAAGTGTCTTGCGATGCTTCACGCGTTGGTTTGGGATGTGTGTTGATGCAGGAAGGGAGAGTTAATGCTTGTGCTTCGCGCCAACTGAAGGTTCATGAGAAGAATTACCATGTACACGATTTAGAGTTGGCGACGATTGTTCATGCTCTTAAGATTTGAAGGCACTACTTGTATGGGGTGATCCTGTGAGGTTTATAAAGACCACCGCAGCTTGCAGCACTTGTTCAAGTAGGGGGATCTTAATTTGAGGCAGCACACATGGCTTGACTTGTTGAACGATTATGATATCACCATTCTTTATAATCCGGGCAAGGCGAATGTGGTAATAGATGCCTTGAGCAAGAAGGCAGAGAGTATGGGTAGCTTGGCTTATATTGCAACAGAGGAGAGACCTCTAGCCTTGTACATTCAGTCCTTGGCTAATCTCTTGGTAAGTTAGACCTTTCAGAGCCTCGTCGAGTTCTAGCTCATGTGGTTGCTCAGTCTTCATTATTGGGAGAGTTTAAGGATTGGCAGTTTGATGATCAGTACTTGGCAGATCTACGGGAGACAGTGGTTCAGAGATTGGCGAGGATGGTGTTCTGAGACTTCAGGGCCTTTTATGTGTTCCTAATGTCGATGGCCTGAGAGAGAGGATTCTAGATGAGGCATACAATTCTCGGTATTCTGTTCATCCTGGTGCTACGAAGATGTATCGTGATTTGAAGCAGCATTACTGGTGGAGACGGATGAAGAGGGACATTGTGGAGTATGTAGCTAGGTGTCTTAATTGCCAGTAGGTTAAGTATGATCACCAGAGGCCAGGAGCCCTACTTCAGTAGATGCCCATTCCGGAGTGGAAGTGGGAATGCATCACTGTGGACTTCGTGGTTGGGTTGCCTCGGACTTTGCAGATTGTTGACGTGGTTTGGGTCATTGTGGATAGATTGACCAAATCAGCGCATTTCATTCCAGTGGCTACTACATATACTTCTGAGAGGTTGGCCTGGATCTACATTCGAGAGATAGTCCGGTTGCACGGTGTACCAGTGTCCATTATATCAAATCGAGGTCCTCAGTTCACCTCACACTTCTGGAGAGCATTGCATAGTGAGATGGGTACCCAGAGAGATCTCAGCACAACATTTCACCCTCAGACTGATGGTCAGTCAGAGCGTACCATTCAGATATTGGAGGACATGCTCAGGGCATATGTGATTGACTTCGAAGGTCAGTGGGACTAGTTCTTGCCTTTGGCTGAGTTTGCTTACAATAATAGTTATCAGTCCAGCATTGAGATGGTGCCATTTGAGGCTTTGTATGGTCGGCGATGTCGTTATCCTATCCGGTGGTTTGAGCCTGGCGAGGCTAAGTTATATGGCACCGACCTAGGGAGGGATGCTTTGGAGAAAGTGAAGTTCATTTAGGAGAGGCTCCGCATAGCACATTCCGCAAAGAAGACTTACGCATATCAGAAAGCACGTGATGTATCATTTATGGAGGGAGATAAGGTCATGTTGAATGTCTCGCCGATGAAAGGTATTATGATGTTCGGGAAAAAGGGCGAGTTGAGCCCAAGGTTTATAGGTCCCTTCGAGGTGTTGAGGCGAGTTGGGGAGGTTGCTTATGAGCTAGCTTTACCTCCCAGTTTGACAGGATTTCATCCGGTCATTCATGTATCCATGCTCCGAGTACCAAGCTGACTTCTCTCACGTGGTTGATTTCAGCACTATTATTGACAGGCGGGATCGCCAGTTGAGATCCAAGAGAGTTTATGCCGTAAAGGTCCAATGGAGAGGCCAACCAGTCGAAGAGGCGACCTGGGAGTCCGAGGAGGACATGCAGAGTAGATATCCGCACTTATTCAGCACTTCAGGTATGATTCTAGACCCGTTCGAGGATGAACGTTTGTTTAAGAGGTGGAGAATGTAATAACCCGGTCATTTTGAGTTATCGGACCCCGTTCCCCTAAATGAAACTTCCCATAGAGGCTTATTATGATTTATGATTTGGGGGGACGGGTGGTTTGGGATTCGGAAGTGTTTAGAGTGATATAGGAACACTTGGCTCCTTAAAGTTGGCCTTTAAGGCCAAGTTTGACTTCGGTCAACATCTTGAGTAAACATCCTCGGAATCGAGTTTCAACGGTTCCGATAGCTTCGTATGATGATTTCGGACTTGGGTTTATGTTCAGAATGTTTTTTAGATGACCCGGGAGCGTTTCGGCACCCAATAGCGAAATAAGAGTTTCCTTAAGTTCATATTGTAGTTTGGGACGTGTTTTGTGTTATCGAGATCCAAACAGAATTCCAAGATCGGGAATAGTTCTGTTATGTCATTCATGACTTGCTCACAAAATTTGGGGTCATTCCGAGTAGTATAGGTCGGTTCGGCAAATTGTTAGTGAATTCTAGAAACTTAAAGTTCCTAAGTTTGATTCTAGGGGTTTTGAGGTGTGATTTTGATTTTTAGCATTGTTTTGGATGTTCCGAAGGCTCGAGCGAGTCCGCATTATGATTTGGGACTTGTTGGTATATTTGGACGAGGTCTCGGGTGGGCCCAAGTGTCTCTCGAGCACCAAACAAGGCCAAAAACCAGTTGAAGCAATTGTTGGTGCACCTATTCTGATGTGGCCGCAGGTGCGGTTGCCCAGTTGCAAGTGCGGGATCGCTCCTGTGGTCCCAGCCTAGCAGGTGCAACCCCCAGATGGGCTTCCCTCCTCTCGCAGGTGCGGGACATTTTTCGCAGGTGCGGAGCCGTTGGTGCTGACTCCGTTCCGCAGATGCGAGCCTAGGCCCCTTGTCCTATTTCCGCAGGTGCGAGCATTTACTTGCAGGTGCGAGACTGCAGGTGCGGTCCTTGAGCCGCAGGTACGAAACTACGACTGGGCAATGTGTTTTAAAACGGGACTTAAACCAGTTTTGGGCATTCTTCTTCTTCCTTGGGGTGATTTTTGAGCATGCAAGAGAGACAAACGACCTATCCATTTTGAGGTAAGTAATTCCTACCATAAACATAGTCTAATACTTGGATTCTTAGGTAGATTAACTCATTAATTAGTGGAAATTCAAGGGTTAGAATAAGAACCTAGGTTTTATAAAAATTGGAAGAATTACTAAGGAGTTTTCCCTAAAACCACACAAAAACGATATATTGATGATCCTTAGGCTATGGTTAATTGGTTCCTTCGAAAATTTCCGGAATCCGAGCATGTGGGCCTAGGGTGTATTTTAGGATTTTTCAAAGTAAGGTGAGATAACTAAATAAAGAGGAGAATTCCATACTTTTGAGCATAAATTGATATATTTGTACAACATTTGATTAGTTTCGAGTCCTTGGGAGGCGAGTTCGGAGTTTCGGGCGCATTCTTGACCCGGGAAGTAGGTTCGTCGCGAGGTGAGTCTCCTTTATAACCTTGTAAGAAGTAATTGTCCCCATATGTGATTATAAATGGTTGTTTGTCCTTATTTGTGGGGGGGGAGGAGGGGCAGGGGCTACGCACGCACGAAGTGACAAGAGCCCGTGCGTAGCTACTATTTTGCCTTGTGGGGTAGTATAGGACTCACAAACATGCTTTATGTGTGATATATGTGATCTTTCATATGGTCTAAGTAGTCTAATATCCTCGAATCTCACACGTGAAGGCCTGAGAAGTTATGCTTTGAAGTTGACATTATTAAATTCCTATCTTGTTAGTATATTCCCTGCTAGACTATCCGGAATTTCTTGTTAATCATGTATTTATACAGGAACCCAAGTCGCATGAATGATTCACGAGCGGGGTAGTCCGCGTATTATATTAAGCCGAGTCGCATGAATGATTCGCGAGCCGGGTAGTCCTGGTATTATATTACCACGCCGCATGTTCGATTTGCGAGCGGCGCAGATGGATGCGTATATGGTTCGAGTCATTTGACCATCGGTAGTGCACATTTATTTTTCACGTTGTATCGGCCGCTCGTTCACGGCTTGTTATGTGTTGATAATTTTTGGGAAACACTTCAATTTATCTGTTGATTTTATGAAAAAGAATAGGAACTAAGTAGCTTTTATTGTATGCAGAGGTGTTAAGTAAAAGTATTACATAATGCTAATTGTTGCTCCTGTCCTTATTATTACTATTCATTACTGCTATTTCTTTTTACCCTATATTTAAATTGTATTGTTTTGACCCTAGTAAGTATCAAGTCGACCTCTCGTCACTACTTCTTCGAGGTTAGGTAGGATATTCACTAGGTACATATTTGTTTATGTACTTATGCTACGCTTCAGTACTTGATTGTATAGGTTTTGAGGCTGGTGCATCTGGTTATCAGACCGGGGCTCGATTCTGAGTATAGTCTGGACCTGACTTCAGGGTGAGCTGCTTCTACTAACGATCCTCGGCAGCACCATGGAGTTTCTTTTGTTATTTCCGTCTATTTATTCCAGACAGTGAGGCAGTTATATTGTATCTTTTTTATATTCTGTTAGTATGCCTGTAGGACTTGTGACACTAGTTCCTGGCACACACGTACCAATTATTATGGTTTGCGGGTCTGTATATATATATTTGCTCACGCCTCTTTATGACTGCTTTTGGTTGAATTGACTTATTATCCTTTTCAATTAATTTCATCCTCAGACGGACGACAGTGTGAGTGTACTATTCAGATATTGGAGGATATGCTCCGCTCTTGCGTTATAGATTTTGGAGGATCGTGGGATCAGTTCTTACCCCTTGCAGAGTTCGCCTACAACAATAGCTTTTAGAAGATCATTCATATGGCTCCCTATAAGGCATTATATGGTAGATGGTGCAGGTAAAGGAGGCCTTGGACAAGGTCAAGATTATACAGGATCAACTTCGTACAGCTCATTATGCCGATCGTAGGGTTCGTGATGTGATATTCATGGTCGGGGAGAGAGTATTGCTTCGAGTATCGCCCATGAAGGGTGTCATGATATTTGTAAATAAGGGAAAGTTGAGCCCTAGGTATATCAGTTCTTTTGAGATTCTAGATAGAGTGGGAAAGATGGATTATAGACTTGCGTTGCCTCTAGGGTTATCATCAATTCATCCAGTATTCTATGTGTCCATGCTCCAGAAATATCATGGTGACCCATCCCACATATTAGATTTCAGCTCTGCCAAGTTGGACAAGGATCTGACTTATGAGGAGGAGTCAGTAGCCATTCTAGATTGGCAGGTTCGTCAGTTGAGGTCGAAGATTTTTCCTTCAGTTTGAGTGCAGTGGAGAGGTCATCTTGTTGAGGCAGTTACTTAGGAGTCCGAGTCGGACATGCGGAGTAGATATCCCCACTTGTTCGCCAATTCAGGTATTTTTCTATGTTCGTTCGAGGACAAACGTTTGTTTTAGAGGTGGAGATTGTGATGAACCAAAGGGTCATCTTGTGTATTAGTACTCTATTCTGTGCTCGCTAGCCTTCAAAATATTATTTTTACCCTCCTTGATTTGTGTGTGCTGTCCCGGCGTAGTTCCGGAAAGCCTTATGTGGAAAATTGAAGAAATAAATATTTTTGGCATTCAAAAATGATTTTTAGTTGACTTTGGTCAACGTTTTGAGTAAATGGACCTGACCCGTATTTTGAGAATTCGGTTGGTTCGTAGGAAAATATGGGATCTTAAGGTACGCCCGGAATAGAATTCTGAGGTCCCTAGCCCGAGAAATAAATTTTTGACTAAAATTGAATTACATAAAATTTAGATTTTAAGGAAATTTCTTAATGCTTGATTTTGATGGTACCGGGTCCATATTTTGGTTTCAGAGCCCGGTACAGGTCCGTTATAATATTTAAACCTTGTCTACCAAATTTGGTGGGAAACGAAACTGATTTGACCTGATTCGGACCTTCGGTTGAGAAAATAGTAAATCTAAAGTGTTCTTGAGAAATTCATAGGTTTTGGTGCTAAATTCGTAGTTCTAGGTATTATTTTAGCGATTTGATTGCACAATCAAGTCCGAATGATGTTTTTAGACTGGAGACCATGTTCGGTTTGGAGACCCGAGGGCTCAGCTGAGTTTTGGATAGGCTACGGGATGTTTCAAACTTAGAATTTCTTGTATTTCAGTTATTTCCGGTGTGCAGGTATTTTGTGCTTCGCGATCGCGAAGGGGAAATTAGGCAGGGGTGGTTTTACTCTATGCGGACGCATGGACTAGGTAACGAACGCGGAGTAATGGGGACGGGGGTGTTACCTTTCGTGTATGCAACCTGTCTATCGCAAACACGAAGAATAGGGACCTGGGGGACGGGTCAATAACACTCTACATTAACGCGGCACTTGGCTCGCGAACGCGGAGGCTTGGGAGGAATATGCCTTCGAACATGTAGGTTACCTCGCGAACGCGTAGGCCAATAGGACCAAAGCTTCGCGATCACGACAGGCTTCTCGCGAGCGCGATGAAGACCTGTCCAGTGTTTTAAAAACAAACTTTGAAATGGGAATTTTTCAAAATTTCATATCTTCTTCAATAGAACTCAACCGTAGGCGATTTCTGAAGTGGGAATTCAATACTAAATCATAGATTTGTATTCTTAAACTCATTTCCACCAATTTCTATCAACACCCATTAGATTTCTAGTCCTAAATCTTGTTCTTTAAGGGTAGAAATTAGGAATTTTAGGAGAATTGGGGATTTTGTAAAATTTGAGAATTTAGACCTCGATTTAGGGTCGGATTCCGTAACTAATTCGGGCTCGGGGGTTAATGGATAAATGGATTTATGACCGAACCTCGAGTTTTGACCACGCGGGTTGGAGTCGGTTTTTGGCTTTTTGGGGGAAATGTTGGTAACTCTATAATTGTGCATTAAAATTGATTTCTTTAGGGGTAATTGATGGTATTGAGATAATTATGACTAGATACAAGCGGGTATGAAGGTGAATTATAGAGGAAAAGCGGTACTTGAGCAGTGAGTGGCTTGTGGACCGAGCTAAGTGTTATGTCTAACCTTGGCTTGAGAGATTAGGTATTGTTTCCTACTTTCTATGTATTGATTGTTGAGTACAATGTATAGGTAAGCTGACGAGTACCTATGCGTTGTTGTCGAGTCCTAGCATGCGAGTGAGTCTTATTCTTGTGATCGTTGTATTCTTTATTTGTATTATTCCAGCTTAGGCTAGATATTCTTTACGTTGTCATTTTTTTTCGTTGTTTGGGCGAGGAAGAGTGTAAAACACGAAGGGTAATGTTGTGCCATTTCATATTCATTATCATTATCATGTGAGGAAGAGTGTAAAGAACGAAGGGTGATGCCGTGCCATTGCATATTTATTATCATTATCATGCGAGGAAGAGTGTAAAGTACGAATGGTGATGCCGTGCCATTTCATACTCATTATCATTATCATGTAAGGAAGAGTGTAGAGAATGAAGGGTTATGTCGTTACATTTCAGTTAAGTCAAATATAAGGACCTAAGGACCCTAAAAGGCCAAGTTCCCACAAATAAGTCTTGGCACTGATGCGAGACTAAATTGCATAGTTTAACATGTGATATACCTTACATTTTATGCGCATTAATGATAAAATTACACTTGTTATGTGCTTAATGGAGTTTATTTCATGCGTAGGTGAAGTGGAGATGGAAACAGAGCTAAAAGGATGCACATACGTCGAAAAATACGCGAAAGGAGACACCCGGGCGATAGCCGGGCGACAGAGCCAAACACACTAACCCTGCCTGGCGTTAGCCAGGCGTTTGGGCTGAAACTCCAGCCCCACCCTGGCGTTATCCAGGCGTTTGGGCTGAAACGCCAGCCCTGGCCAGGCGTTAGCCAGGCGTTTGGGTCAAAACGCCAGGTCCCCAGTTCGGCCAGAAATCGAGTTTTG
>ML412630.1:1976-41841 GCA_005239525.1 Nicotiana knightiana | reverse complement strand
ATCCTCAACTGATGGTAGCCAGATCTCAAATCAATCTTCGAAAACACCTTGGCACCCTGAAGCAGATCAAATAAGTCATCAATCCTCGGGAATGGACACTTGTTCTTGATGGTGACTTTGTTCAACTACCGATAATCTATGCACATCCTCATTGATTTATCCTTCCTCTTCACGAACAACACAGGCACACCCCAGGGCGAGACACTAGGTCTAATGAAGCCCTTATCAAGAAAATCTTGCAACCGTTCCTTCAATTCCTTCAACTCTGGCAGGGCCATACATTATGGCAGAATGGAAATGGGCTGAGTGCCCAGAGCCAAATCAATAAGAAAATCAATATCCCTGTCAGATGGCATCCCCAGCAGGTCTGCAGGAAACACCTCTGAAACTCACGAACAACTAGTACTGAATCCATGGAAGGAACCTCCGCACTAGAATTGCAAACATAATCCAAATAAGCTAGACACCCCTTCTCGACCATACGCTGAGCCTTCATATAAGAGATAACCCTACTGGTAGAATGGCCAGGAGTCTCCCTCCACTCTAATCGAGGCAACCCCAACAAGACTAAGGTCACCCTCTTAGCGTGACATTCCAATATAGCGTGATAAGGTGACAACCAATCCATGCCCAAAATAACATCATAATCAACCATATCAAGAAGTAGAAGATCTACACTAGTCTCAAGACTCCCAATGGTGACTAGACATGAACGATAAACCCGATCTACAACAATAGCATCCCCCACCGGTGTGGACATATACACAGGAAAACTCAAAGAGTCACGGGGCACAACCAAATATGAAGCAAAATAGGATGACACATAGGAGTAGGTAGAACCCGGATCAAATAGAACTGAAGCATCTCTACTTCAAACTGAAACAATTCCTGTGACAACAACGTCAGATGACTCAACCTCAAACTAGATGGAAAAGCATAAAATCGGGGCTGGGCCCCAACATCATGAACTACGTCCCTAGGACGGCCTCTAGCTGGTTGGCCTCCACCTCTAACGACCTGGACTCTACCTCTAACAGTCTGGCGTTTACCTCTGGCTACCTGACCCCTGCCTTTGGCTAGCTGAGCAGGCGGTGCAGCAACTAGTGCCGAAACCATGGCACGAGGACCCCGATGCTGTAGAGTAATGCCAAATAATCTCGGACATGTCCTCTTGATATGCCCATAACTACCACACTCGAAACATCTATCTTGGCACTGTGGCTGCGAAAACTGAGAATGACCCAAACGGGCCAGATGACCACAGTAATAACTCTGAATAGGAGGTGCACTGATAGGGGCTGGGGGTGCACTGTAGGCTGGCTGTCCCGAATGAGGCACATATGGACCACGACTCTCTAAAGCACTGTGGGATGCCTGAAGATCTTAATTAAACAACTTGGGAGGATGACCTCTACCAAAAGTACCCCTTCCTCCAGATGAGGCACCGCTGAACCCACCAGAATGACGAGGTCTTTTGTCAGACCCCTGACCTCCCTGTGCAAGAACCATCTCGACTCTCCCGGCGACATTAGCAGCCACTTAAAAAGAAATCTCACTCCCAGTCTCCTTAGCCATCTGCCATCTGATAGGCTGAGCAAGTCCCTCAATAAACCTCGTCACCCTCTCTCTCTATCGATTGGAAGTAGAAGAAGATCATGACGGGCCAAATCACAAAAAGGGTCTTGTATTGAGTAACAGTCATACTGCCCTGCTGGAGACGCTCGAACTTATGAAAATTCTCATCTCTCAATGTGATAGGGAGGAATTTCTCTAGAAAGATCTGAGAGAATTGGTCCAAAGTAAGAGCAGGCGACCCAGCTTTTCTAGTCAACAAATAATCTCTCCACCATTTTATGCGGAACCTGACATATGAAATGCAGCAAATTCGACCCCATTAGTCTCCACTATACCCATGTTCCGTAGAACCTCATGATAGCTGTCAAAATAATCCTGGGGATCCTTTGAAGATGCACAATTGAAGTGAACTGGAAAGATCTTAGTAAACCTGTCCAATCACCAAAACGCCTGAGAAGACAAAGCTAGCCCATCACCGTCCTGTGCCGCAACAACTAGCTGAACTAATTTGACTGGATGAGTTTCTGGAGTCTAATACCGGTGAGACATATGCTCCGGAGTGTGAGTAGAAGGAGTATGTGCTCCTCCTCCATCCCGAGAGACGGTTGGTGCCATGGAGAATGCACCAGTCTGGGCCACACTCTCTATAAGGCCCACCAAACGGACCAAAGCATCCTGAAGCCCTGGGGTGGCATTGAACCCCTCCGGAACCTGAGCTGGCCCGGAGGGAATAGTCGGGGCTGGAACCTCCTGTTCAAACTCTACCCGGGGCTCCACTGCTGGGGCTCTGGGCTAATCCCTGCCCCTGCCTCTAGCACGGCCTCGGTCTCGACCCCTGCCCCTCGTAGGAGCTACCACTGGGTGCTCTGGATGCTACTCTACTAAAGATGCGGCACGTGTTCTCGCCATCTGCGAGAGAATAAGAGTAGAAGAGTTCAATTAGAATTGAGAGAACAAAATCGCACGATAGAGAAGAATAGAAGTAAAATTTATTTCTAAACATCATAGCCTCTGGAAGATAAGTACAGACGTCTCCGTATTGATCCTCCAGGCTCTACTAAGCCTGCTCGTGAATTGTGAGACCTAGGAAACCTAGAGATCTAATACCAACTTGTCACAACCCGAAATTCCCACCTTCGGGACAATGATTTTGGCGCCTAAAATTTCACTTGCTAGGCAAGCCAACATTAGAGAATCATTAAGCCAAGTTCTATACATTTCAGTACATAAAGTCAAATAAGCTAAAATGAAGTAAAATGAGTGCGGAATAATATAAATGCCATAATATCTGCTATGTTTAGGATCTGGAGTCATAACTCATGAGCTACTATTACTTACTACAAACAAAGTCTGAAAGGAAATACATTGTTCTGAAAGAAAAGAAAAAGTAAAGTAAAGTGACTAGAGAGGAACTCCAGGGTCTGCGGACGCCGGCAGATCTACCTTGGGTCTCCTGTCGAACGAGTCCAGCTGCTAACCTCACGATCAGCTTGGGCCACCACCAAAATCTGGACAAGAAGTGCACAGTTTAGTATGAGTACAACTGTCCCCATGTATTCTGTAAGTGTCGAGCCTAACCTCGACGAAGTAGTGACGAGGCTAAGGCGCGTCACTCACACTAGCCCGGTTATAATTTGTTTTTGAATCCAACTTCAATTTGAGGTCTAAATCCCCAATTTACCAAATCCCTAATTTCTACCAAAAACCCCAATTCCACCATGGAAACACTAGATTTTAGGTTAAAAACTTGTGAAAAGTAATGAAAGATTGAAAGAAAATAGGTTAGAATCACTTACCAATGAGTTGGGGAAGAAAGGATCTTGGAAAAATCGCCTCTAGGGTTCTAGGTTTTGAAAATTTGAAGAATGAACCAAAAAACCTGTCTATGTCAAGTTTTGATCAGTTGCAGATATTGTATTAGCGACCTGGGGTTCGCAAACCCCGCAAATGAGAGAAATCCATCGCATTTGCGAAGACTCTCACAACTCTGTAATCATCAAATTTACAATGAAAAGTTCGCAAAGGCGAATACTGACTTACCACTATTTGATCGCATTTGCAATCACTGCCCCCACCTGACCTCCTTCGCAAATGCGAAGCTTTGTTCGCAAATGCGAACTCTGGCCTTCCTGCAAATGCGACCTCATGATCGCAAATGCAACCTTATACTGACCCAGGTACTCTTTGCAAATGCAAAAAGAATTGGCTCGCAAATGCGAGCATGTCAGGAATAGGGAGTGTTCGCAAATGCGAACACTAAGCTCGCAAATGCGAGATCAGAAGTCAGTCACCAGAAATCGCAGACACCAGCTGAGTTCTAAGTCCATATTCACTCTGTAGCCTATCTGAAACTTACCCGAGCCCTCGGGGCTCTAAACCAACTATGCACACAAGTCTAAAAACATCATACAAACTTGCTCGTGTGATCAAATCGCCAAAATAGCACATAGAACTAAAAATTGAACACCAAATCAAATGGAAATTTCAAGAAAACATTGAAACTTCTATTTTCACAACCGGGCATCCGAATCACGTCAAACCAACACCATTTCTCACCAAATTTGACAGACAAGTCATAAATGTACTATTGGAACTATACTGGGCTCCGGAACCAAAATACGGACTCGATATCTAAAAGTCAAACATCGGTCAAACATTTCTAGTTCATTAAGCCTTAAAATTTCAAATTTCTAGAAAATGTGATAACTCGAGCTAGGGACTTCCGAATTTGATTCCGGGTCCCAAATCATGATATGGACCTACCGGGACCGTCAATCCATAAATCCGGGTCCGTTTGCTCAAAAGGTTGACCAAAGTCAACTCAGGTGGATTTTAAGGCAAAATTTCATATTTTTTTATAGTTTTTAACATAGAAAACGAAATTTTGAAAAAAAACGTAAAATGAAATTTTGAAAAAAACAAAGTTTTACTTGCGTTTTGTGTTCCACTTCTCGAGGAACAAAATGTACTTGGCTGGGATGAGGTCCTAGGTCCTCACTCGGACAAAACGGCCTAGCCATCCTTGATCCCGATCTTCATCGATACTCGAGAATGGGGTCTTACTAGCTCGACGCATGAGCTTGATCTGTCCCCCCGAAAGAGTTGGGGACTGTATAGACACATAAGGTGGTCAATGATGAAAGAACATCCATGCATCTTTCTCACGAAGAACCAGAGAAGGATGGAGATCCTCCAGAACGAAGGGTGAATCTGGCCTAGGCATACCTCGTACCTTTTGCAGAAGTCGATGATGGCCGGGTCCAAAGGGACCAGCGTAAAGGGATAAGTGTAAACAATCAAGTATCCCTCGACGTGGGTGGTGAATCCTCATTGGTCCCGGGAACCACTACGTCCTTGCCAACCCAGTTGCAATCCTTTTTGATCGTGGGGAGAATATCTTCAATGATAGAGTAGATGTACCTCGAGACCTTCTCACACCAGCCTGGTGCAGGTGAAGGTTTTTCAAACTTAAAATCGGAGGTTACCGAGCACCAACCAGGTATGAACGTGCTCAGAGGGGGTTCCATCGCTGGTTCCTCAACGGCAATACGTGGAACGGTCTCCTCGACAGCCGACCGTGACGAGGAAGTAGTTTATTTTTTAGGAACAGTTTTTGATGTCTTCGCTACTTCTTTTTAACATGGAGGGAAAAAAAGAAGAGGAAGTTAGAGCAGTACGCTTGATGATTTGGGGTAGAGAAGAGAAAAATTCTTCACAAAGGAACTTAAGAAATCAGAGTATAAGTGCCACAAAATAGAGAAATTTCTAAGGAGCAATAGTAGGGAATTTCGAAGTAAAGTTTGAATGAATAAATAAGGGATACTTATAGTATTCAAACAATGGCTCGTATCTAGGAGTGGCCGACCGGCAACTAACGAGCATTTAATGCCATTAAGACTTGATTGATGCGGCGTTTCGTTTATTTTGTCGTTTATGTCGCATGATATCGAGGTGAGAATTAGGGCTCATGTCGTTTCTCGTCATCTGCTCTCAGAAAAATGAGGGGACTATCTGTATACGGTAGGAATCGGGCTCGTCTGCGACATAGTAGATCGGGCTCGAAACACGAGGGACTGAAGATCGACCCTGGTCCCGTCGGGCCAAAACCCGAGATCAGAATGTCCATCCTCGAAAAACATTGAGTTTGTGATCCCGGAATCGACCATGACCCCGAACAAGCTCGAGGAAACATCGCCAATGTAACCAATAGAAGACCGAAATAATAGAAGGCTGAAATATCCGTGACCGGTCGGATATTGCGGCAGTAATCTCAGCACGTACCAATAAGGAATCGGCAAATCAGCAAATAAGAAGATTTTTACTTTTTATAGAATTGTACCTAAAGTAAGACTCCCCTGCTATATAAATGGGTATGATTATTAGTAAAACACATTGTAACACGCATTCCAAAGCAATACATTAGTTTTCTCTTTAAAGCTCTTATTCAATTCTGCCTTGTTACCGATCAAAGTTCATCCAGTTCGAGGGCGCTCAACCTCCCAAGGTTGTAACTGTTCAATCGTTTTGAATTTACTTTATCATTATTTATTTCAATCCAATTCAATTCATCGCTTTGTGTCGAGTAAATTCACGTATCCTTAAAATCACTTACAAATTCAAATATTATTCAATTTTAGGGGTAAACAAAGCTTAAGAGAAGCCACAATTATTTGTTAATGCTGGTAAGATAATGCGAGGATATAAATCACCTGGTATCATTATCCAATTAATATATTCAAGACAAGCTCTGTAAATGGTTGATGTAAGGTGTGCTCAAATTTGTGAAGGTGGCTGCTCCAGTTGCTTCTTTAGTTACTTGGTAACTTTTTTTTGTGGACTAATAGGCTAGTTAGTGTTAGACTAACTTAGAGGTGATAATTTGAGCCCAAACTTATTCAATCCGTTCAACTCGTTAAAAAATTAATGGGTTGAGTTATGATCCATTGTTTAGCCCATCTTGACCCAACCCATCTTAGCCCAAGTACATTTTGGACTAGGTTAGATAATGACCCATTTATTAACCTAATCCATCTTGACCCATCCAAATACAGTTCAACCCATGCATTTGCTACCCCAAGACTAACTTAAAGATAAATACTATGTTTTTCTTTATAGAGAAGAGCTGAGTAGCTCTTTAGCTTCCAAATTTACCTTACAGTTTGGACTGAGCTTTTTTGTCTCTTAAATCAGCCGCTTAAAATATTCTTTGGGTCATTATCTAACCTAGTCCAAAGAATCGGCTAGGTTTACTATTTACTTTTTCTAATTAATATGCATAAATTATATACTTATTATACGTGATTTTATATATAAATCTCTACTATATTAAAAATATGAAGACATTTAGCGAAATGTCGTTCGCTTTTTTTATCCTTTTAAAATCGATTTCACATTCGATAAAATAGTCATTTAACTATATTTCTAAATTTTAAGACTTTGAAAATCAACTAAAATTTTGTTTATTAAAATCTTTCCTTATTAGAATAATGTAGGAATTCCTAATATTTAGACTAAAAATCAATTAAGATTTACAGAAATCCTTTCCAACTATGTAACATAACTATAGTAGAAGTAAGGAAAACTAAAGGAATACCAAAATAGAAGATCTGAAGAATAAGAATATAGAAACTCTTCACCATCCTAATCAGAAAAATTAATCAAAAAAGAAAACCTAATTAAAGTACGTACATAATACATATCATTCTATAATAGCACTATGAGAATTTTATTCTTTTAAAAATTGAAAAAAAAATAAAAAAATTAAACATTCCTCATCATATCCAATTAGAATTCTTTTTGTGTGATATCCCTCAAGATGCATATAGGATTTTCACACAAAAAAGTGTAATGTTATTATGTAGTTTAAACAGAAATCATGTTAATTATCAATTTATTTTTTGTTATAAGAATTTATCATCGTATTACATACCTTCACAAGAGTTAGGAACAAAATAATATAAATAAAGTTCTCCCAATGTTATTTTAAAACTATACAATATGAATTATACATAATACATCTCTATGTTGATTTATACATTGTTTTCATAATGTTAAGTTATTTATTTAGAATATTGACTCAATTTGTTATTTTTAGACATTAAATTATCACTTATTCATTTTTTGTGTAGGAGCTATCGAGCCAAACCCTTTTATTTCCAAAAAAAATTGAACGATCAAAGGAGTCAATCTTTAAATTTGTGTTACTTGAGTAATATTTAAAGAATCATGATAAAGTATAAAGTAACATATAATCGATCATTTCAACTTAAAATTAATGCTATTTCATCCTGATCATATCTTTTGCATGTTTATCGTGTGGATGTTTATATAATTTTGTAAAATATATCCTTATTAATATGAGGTACCCGCACAACATACATTTTAAATTCAACTTACTAATTGTTTTCTTTAAAAGTAAGATTTTTCTCGTGATAAAGCCATTTAAACGATAAAGGAGAACATATATCAAGGACATCATTTATAAATTAAGTGAAATAAAATCTAATTAGTTGAACTCAAGTAATGTGCCATTAAAATATATATATATATATATATATATGCCAACAAGTAACTTTTAACTAATTAACTCTATTCTATTTTATAACACAACAAAAATCTTAAAATGTGTATGCAGATAAGAATAAATATTTTAAACTCTATCGTAATTATTTATATGAATCCATATTAAATAGCAATAAGCAATATTCTATAATATTTTGTGACAATTACTTTATTTCTTTCTGCAAAAACTTTTAGTTGGATTTAATTTTCGTCTAATTAAATTCTCGTATGAAAGCTAAACCAAGTAATATGGAGTCACATTTTATTTTTCAGATTTTGTCATTTGAGTTTCCAAGGGAGTGATGAAATTCATATTAGTACTTGAGAAAATAGAACTCTTTCTTTTAAGGCCATAAAGATAATATTGCCGCATGATATATGAATACAATTCAACATGTTATTTTACTATGTCTCAACAATAAAAATAAATGCACAAATTATATTGAAGTTACGATAAGGCGTTAGAATATTTTGTTCTGACAGACTTAAAGGAATCGATATTCATCATTTCCAAGAGCGCAAGTTTTTTAATATTTTGGAATCCATTTACATAGCCTAATAATAATTGCATAGTTTTTAAAATTTATAAATTTATATAGATTACACATCTTAAACTAGTATATATATATATATATATATATATATGCCGATTATTTTTTGTTTATACAGTTGGATGATCAACTATGTAGGTTAATTCTTCTAATTTTTTCTTTTTTTGTATAATTTATTTAGACTTTACTCTTATAAAACTTCTTACAATGTAAAATAATGATTTATATTTTTATGATCGATTTCTTTTTTAGTTGACAATGAATCCAAATCCTATAATCTTTCAACTGCAACTATGATTACATAATCGTTAAAAATTATTTTATAATCAATATACATATTTAAAAAGAACAAATATTACACCTGATTGAATATGTTAATTAAAGTATTATCATCTACTTGTAAAAATTTTCTTACCACTTTCATTCCGAAACATAAGTTTAAATCATCAATATCATGGTGACTATTATATATGCTTTAAGAAATATCTTGTTTTAAGACAATGCTTTTACTGATCTCATTAAATAATCTTTAGCTTGAGCTTGCAAAGTGTTCACAATAGCACTCACCGAATTGAAGAAAAATAGTACAAAGTAAAAATCGGAAGCAAGATTGATAAAATTTTAAGTGAATTAGACAAAAGAAGCAGAATGTGACTTCAACGATAATTAGCTAAACTTTCAACCGTAATTACTTCATTCATATTTTAAATACTAGCATAACATTTTATTTGTGATTTCTGAAATTTGACAAGTGTATACGGCCAAAATCGAAGAGTCTGATTTTTAGGCCACTGTGGCATTCTGCGCTCGGCCTCGAGAAGCTCGGAGCAGAGTTCGAAACCTGACCCCGAGGTGCATCCCTCGAGGGAGCATATCGAAGGTTCCCTGTGCATGACCTCGGGGCAGTACAATTCGATGACCGTCATGGAAAGACGAGAAATTGCCAAGGGCACGTGGCTAGAGCTGACCAAGTCTGCAAGAATAGTACAAGTCCGTACTGAGCCATTAAATAATTGTACCAATAGCATTACCTTGTCATAATTATACATGTACTATGTTGGGTGTAACGACCCGACCGGTTGTTTTGAGAATTTAAGCTCCGTTCGGTGGCGTAAGGTCTTGAACATCTTCATATTGTGTATATCGACTGGCGTGCGTGGTTGGATTCAGTTACTGGATAATCCGGAGTCAAATTGGATTTTCTAAAATTTGGCGGGTTCTGAGGTGCGGGCCCGGGGGTCGACTTTTGGGTCGATTTTTATAATTTTGTAAATATTGAAACCTTATTATTCGGAATATTTCCTCATACATTTTATGTTTATTTTGAAGTTGTTTTAGTTGATTTTGAGCAGTCTGGAGGTCTTTTCACTCGACAAGTCAACTTAGAGTACCAGGTTGTCGTCTTTGAGGTAAGGATCTTGCCTAACCTTGTGTGGGGGAACTACCCCTTAGGATTGAGTTTTCTATGTTGAATGTAGCCCGCGTACGCGAGGTGACGAGTGCGTACTCGGACTTATTTGTAGAAGGTTGGCCTTTTACGATTCTTAGGTCCTTATATCCCCTGTGTATGAAGTTGTAATTGCTATGACTGAGTTCCTAATTGTTAGTTTCATCTCTTCCTGCTTAAATTATAATTACTTGATTTTAGATTTCCTTTGTTGTTTACTTGATCTTAATTGACTTGACTGAAGATTTTACCTCTTCTATCATCATGCTATATTTTTCTTCATAAACTGCCTACTTAGCTAAAATTTGTATTACCTCGCCCTATAATTGTTTAGCAGTAATTGGAGTATTATATATTGGTGTCAAGCATGCTCGTGGGTCGTAAATTGTGATTGATATGATCTTTCATTAAGTACTACTTAGGCCTAACATGATGATTATACATGTTGATGGTATTTTCATGACATTTCCTATTGCGGAGCATTAATTCAAGTTGAGATTTATTTCGTGAAGCTAATCAATTAAGCAAGATTGGTTATAGTTATTTCCCTTGCCGGGATGATATTGTTTCCATTGTTGATTCCCTTGCCGGGACAGTATGGTTTCTATTATTGTTCATGTTGTTGATGATATCGTTTCCATTGTTGACTCTCTTGCCGAGACAATATGATTTCTATTATTGTTCATGTTGTTGATGATATTGTTTCCATTGTTGACTCCCTTGCCGGGAATGTATGATTTCTATTATTGTTCATGTTGTTGATGATATTGTTTCCATTGTTGACTCCCTTGCCGGGAATGTATGATTTCTATTATTGTTATGCTGTTGATTCCCTTGCCTGAATGCTATCATTCCATTTGTTTGTGTGAGAAAGAGTGTAAAGTACGAAGGGTGATGCCGTGCCATTTCATCTACATTATCATGTGAGGAAAGAGTGTAAAGCACAAAGGGTGATGCCGTGCCATTTGATTGAAATTAAAAGCACGAAGGGTGATGCCATGCCATATTGTTGAAATTAAAATCACGAAGGTTGATGCCATGCCATATTATTGAAACTAAAAGCACGAAGGTTGATGCCATGCCATATTATTGAAATTAAAAGCACGAAGGGTGATTTCGTGCCATATTATTGAGAGTAAAAGTACGAAGGGTGATGCCGTGCGTGATATTGTGATTGAGTGCTAATGCACGAAGGGTGATGCCGTGCCTTATTATTGTGAGTTCATGGCACGAAGGGTGTTTCCGTGCAGGTGAGGACGAGGGACATGCATTATGATGTGATATCTGTTTCCCCGTGTATACATTGTATCTTTACTTCGAGCTGTTACTGTTGTACTTACATATTTGGTGTGACTTATTGTTATTGTCCTGTACTTGACTTTTATCTCAATTGTTGTTGCACTGTCCATGTCTTTTACTTGCTTAATTTGCTTAATTTACGTGTCGTATATATCGATGCCTATGGGAAGGACGAGAGTAAAAGCACGAAGGGTGATGCCGTGCACTTGTTCTATCGGAAATTAAGTTCGAAATACATTTATTGGGAAAGTATATTTTAAAGAAACGCTTATCTTGAATAAATTACATCTAAAGACTTTCCTTCTGTAAAGTATATATACTTATTCGGAGGAGGTACCTTTCAAAAGAAGTTTCCTGTTTTGAAACTAATATATTTAAGGTCTTTAATATAAACTGGTGGGTGAAAGGTTATATTCGAAGGTTTGATTAAATTGTTGGAGTTGTTGGCTAAGGTCAGAAGGTAGAGTTTATCGCAGTACTGAGTTATTACTTGTTCTTACTATATTGTAGGTTTCGGTTTTTGGCTGTGTTCCCGTCCATTTTTCTGTGAAATATTATGATATTCCGTCGATTTATTATTGTTTTCCTCCCGCATTGCATTGTTATATAGTTAATTATATTGTTTAATATTTGTACAGATGTCATATTCCGTCCTTTTCTATATTTATTCCTGTTTGTTTTATTAGACCATTGGGTGTCTTGACTAGTCCTCGTCACTACTTCACCGAGGTTAGCCTTGATACTTACTGGGCACCGCTGTGGTGTGCTCATACTACACTTCTGCATATTTTTGTGCAGATTCCAGGTTTTACAAAGCCGGCCGATCGATAGTTAGCAGCACGATTGCTGTTGTGGACTGTGGAAACTCAAGGTAAAACCGTTGCAGTGTTTGCGGGCTTTGGAGTCACCATATTATTTTTCTTATACACTGTTTTACTTGTTCCAGAATAATGGTAGTTAGGAATTCTAGTGTAAATTCTGTAAAGCTTATGACTTGTACTTACCGAGTTTTGGGAAGATGTGTAAGGTATAGAGACTTATTTAAAAAAAAACACTTAAATGATTCTTGTATTATGATCAACGTTTAATGATGACAAGCTTACCTAGTCCTTAAGACTAGGTGCAGTCACGATACCCAACGGAGGGGAAATTGGGTCGTGACAAGTTGGTATCAAAGCTCTAGGTTCATAGGTACTACGAGTCATAAGCGAGTTTAGTAGAGTCTTGCGGATCGGTATGGAGACGTCTGTACTTATCTTCGAGAGGCTAGGGGACTATTAGAACAATTTCACTTCCTTCATTCCTATCGTGCGAGTTCATTTATCTTGAAGTTTGAAATTACCGTTCCATTCTCTCACTGATGGTGAGGACACGAGATGCGGTTTCTTATAATATTACCCCCGAAGAAAAGGTCGCTAGGGGAAGAGGCAGAGGTCGACAAGAAGCACGTGCCACAGTCAGAGCACCTACCAGAGCAGCCGTTGAAGAGCCACCAGTAGTTCTAGTGAGAGAACAGGTACCAGAGGCGCCTGTTGTTACGCCCGGACTTCAGGAGACCTGGGTGCAGTTTTGAGCATAACTGGTACATTGACTTAGGCGGGGTTGATTCCGGGTGCACCAGCTACTTCACAGATTAGTGGAGGATTTCAAACTCCCGCCGTCTACATTCTAGAACAACGAGATCATGTTGGTCAGGTTCTAGTTGTCATGGTAGCACATCATGTGGTTTCAGTTTAGCCCGTGGGTAGGGCAGCAACATCTAAGGAAGGACAACTCAGACTTGAGAGGCACAAGGAATACCACCCTCCTACTTTCAGTGGAATGGCAACAAAATGATGCCAGGGTTTTCTAGAGGAGTGTCACTACATTCTCCGTACTATGGGTATTGCGGAGTCGAGTGGGGTTGCTTTTGTCACGTCTCAGTTAAGAGGAATGGCTTGTCAGTGATGGGGGGCATATGAGTTTGGGTAGCTCGACCGAGTTAGCTTCACTTGCATGGATTCAGGTTTCATATGTTTTTGAGGGAGTTTGCACCTCAGTCCCTCCGAGATGCATGGACCGTAGAGTTTGAGTAGCTGCGCCAGGACGTTATGTCAGTATTAGAGTATGCTGTCAAATTCAATGAGTCGGCCAGGTATGCACCTCCCTTGGTCCAGTTTGCATTACCAGCTTCGCATGGGCTTCAGGTACTCATCGGTCTTAGAGTTCTCATATTGCACAGTTTCCATAGCCACGTCAGAAGAGAGGTTGTTTTTAGTATGGAGATACTAGTCACAGGTTGGGAGGTTACTCCAGGATCCATACAGGTGTATCACAACAGGTATTTAGGTTAGTAGAGGGCTCCCAAGAGGGGGAGACCCGGCCCATTGATGTGTTTTGTATAGTAGGCTGAAGGCCGTTGTGCTAGATATTATCATGCAGGTATATTTTGATGTGTTACAGAGGGGCATCATTTGTATTTCATTATAGTTCTGCTGGTCGGGACGAGTTTCCCTTATTTGTTGCCTTATTGATAAGTGAGTTTCATGTTTTGCACTCTATTTTTCATGATTGCTCCCGTTGGGAGATTCTGTGAGTGGTAACCCGTGTCTCTCGTTATTTATTCATCAATTAGAGGGGTGAGACTAGAAGAGTCCTTGTTGTCCATCATGGTAAGCTTTATATGATTTTTCCTAAGTATTTGTTTACGAGCTGTGATTGGATACTTTACCGAGGTGTGAGTTAAGTGAGCATTATGATTTTTATCAACCGAGATGAGTTAGAGGGAGATTTCAATTGGTATGATATATTTTCGGTATGTGATTTAGAGTTGAGGACGAGGTCCTCGTGAGATTTTGTGATTTGATATGTTTGGACCGGGCTGAGTACCGCGATGGAAATTTTGTCAGTATGGGATCCTTATGATTTGTTTATGTGTTTTCATTCTTCCCTTGTTATATTGTTATGTAGGTCGGTACCAGTAGAGAGTAGTTCCTATCGGGCTTGTTTGATACTTCCCCTTATGTGTTTCTCTTTCATATTCATCCATTTTCGTTATATGCTTCTTGAGTTTCAGCTTGCGGGATGTGTGCCCGGTAGTGTTAGTTGTGGCTGGGGATTCGGGTGTCTAATAATGAGGTCTTCATGTTTATTGCATCATTATCAGTATTATGGGGCTTGGAAACAGAGTTCTTTCAGATATGAGGGTAATTGCCAATGCTGAGTTGATTTCGGGCAGCTATTGTGATCAAAAGTGTTATTTTGAGCCCATGTGTGATGTGCTATATTGTGTGGTCGTACCTTATGGGTATAGTCATGAGTTAATGCAGCTAGTTGAGGCTAATGACGGATATAGATTTAGAATCGGGTCATTTGGAAATGAATAGAAGGTGAGAAATTGAGGTATGAGGCTTATTAGTGGTAATGGGAAGGCTATATTGCAGCTGTGATTGTGCCATCAGGTTTATGTAGGTTGAGGTGACGTGGGATCACCCGCGGGTGTGTGTTGGAAGTGTGTAATCAGTGATTGGATGAGTTCGAGGTGAATCTTGACACGTTCGAGGACGAACGTTGTTTTTAAGAGGGGGAGGATGTAACAACCCGACCGGTTGTTTTGAGAATTTAAGCTCCATTCGGTGGCGTAAGGTCTTGAACAACTTCAGATTGTGTATATCGACCGGAGTGCGTGTTTGGATTCAGTTACCGGATAATCGGAGTCGAATTGGATTTTCTAAAATTTGACGGGTTCCGAGGTGCGGGCTCGGGGATCGACTTTTGGGTCGATTTTTATAATTTTGTAAAGATTGAAACCATATTATTCGGAATAGTTCCTCATACATTTTATGTGTATTTTGAAGTGTTTTTAGTTGATTTTGAGCCATCCGGAGGTCTTTTTGCCCGAGAAGTCAATTTAGAGTACCGGGTTGTCGTCTTTGAGGTAAGTATCTTGCCTAACCTTGTGTGGGGGAACTACCCCTTAGGATTGAGTCTTCTATGTTGATTGTATCCCTCGCGTACGCGAGGTGTCGAGTGGGTACTCGGACTTATTTGTAGAAGGTTGTCCTTTTAGGATTCTTAGGTCCTTATATCCCTGTGTATGAAGTTGTAATTGCTATGACCGAGTTCCTAATTGCTAGTTTCATCTCTTCCTGCTTAAATTAGAATTACTTGCTTTTAGATTTCCTTTGTTGTTTACTTGATCTTAATTGACTTGACTGAAGATTTTACCTCTTCTATCATCATGCTATATTTTTTTTTTCATAAACTTCCTACTTAGCTAAAATTTGTATTACCTCGCCCTATAATTGTTTAGCAGTAATTAGAGTATTATATGTTGGTGTCAAGCATGCCCGTGGGTCGTAAATTGTGATTGATATGATCTTTCATTAAGTACTATTTAGGCCTAACTTGATGATTATACATGTTGATGGTATTTTCTTGGCATTTTCTATTGCGGAGCATTGATTCAAGTTGGGATTTATTTCGTGAAGCTAATTAATTAAGCAAGATTGGTTATAGTTGTTTCCCTTGCCGTGATGATATTGTTTCCATTGTTGACTCCCTTGCCGGGACATTATGGTTTTTATTATTGTTCATATTGTTGATGATATCGTTCCCATTGTTGACTCCCTTCCGGGACAGTATGGTTTGTATTATTTTTCACGTTGTTCATGATATTGTTTCCATTGTTGACTCCCTTGCCGGGACAATATGGTTTCTATTATTTTTATGCTATTGATTCCCTTGCCAGAATGCTATCATTCCATTTGTTTGGGTGAGAAAGAGTGTAAAGCACGAAGGGTGATGCCGTGCCATTTCATCTACATTATCATGTGAGGAAAGAGTGTAAAGCATGAAGGGTGATGTTGTGCCATATTATTGAAATTAAAAGCACGAAGGTTGATGCCGTGCCATATTATTAAAATTAAAAGCATGAAGGGTGATTCCGTGCCATATTATTGAGAGTAAAAGCACGAAGAGTGATGCTGTGCGTGATATTATGATTGAGTGATAATGCACGAAGGGTGATGCCGTGCCATATTATTGTGAGTTCATGGCACAAAGGGTGTTTCCGTGTAGGTGAGGACGAGGGACATGTATTATGATGTGATCTCTGTTTCCCCGTGTATACATTGTGCCTTTACTTCGAGCTATTACTGTAGTACTTATATATTTGGTGTGACTTATTGTTTGTCCTGTACTTGACTTTTATCTCAATTGTTGTTGTACTGTCCATGTATTTTACTTGCTTAATTTGCTTAATTTACGTGTCGTATATGTCGATTCCTATGGGAAGGACGAGAGTAAAAGCACGAAGGGTGATGCTGTGCACTTGTTATATCGAAAATTAAGTTCAAAATACATTTATTGGGAAAGTTTATTTTAAAAAAACGCTTATCTTGAAGAAATTACATCTAAAGACTTTCCTTCTGTAAAGTATATATACGTATTCGGAGGAAGTACCTTTCAAAAGAAGTTTTCTGTTTTGAAACGATATATTTAAGGTCTTTAATATAAACTGGTGGGTGAAAGGCAATATTCGAAGGTTTGATTAAATTGTTGGATTTGTTGGCTAAGGTCAGAGGTGGAGATTATCGCAGTGCTGAGTTATTACTTGTTATTACTATATTGTGGGTTTTGGTTTTTGGCTGTGTTCCCGTCCATTTTTCTGTGAAATATTATGATATTCCATTGATTTATTCTTGTTTTCCTCCCGCACTGCATTGTTATGTTGTTAATTATATTGTGTAATCTTTGTACAAATGTCATATTTCGTCATTTTTCTGTATTTATTCCTGTTTGTTTTATTAGACCAGTCGGTGTCTTGACTAGTCCTCGTCACTACTTCACCGATCGATAGCCGGCCGGCCAGCTTTATTAGACCAGTTTGTGCAGATTCCAGCTTTTGCATAGCCGGCCGATCGATAGTTAATAGTGCGATTGCTGTTGTGGACTGTGGAGACTCAAGGTAAAACCGTTGTAGCCTTCGCGAGATTCGGAGTCACCATCTTATTTTGCTTATACACTGTTGTACTTGTTCCAGAATAGTGGTATTTAGGAATTCTAGTGTAAATTCTGTAAAGCTTATTACTTGTACTTACTGAGCCATAAAATAGCTGTACCAATAGAATTACCTTGTCATAATTAACATGTACTATGTTCGGATTCCCCCTCCTATATAAATGGGACCTTTGTCATTTTGTAAGACACATGAATATTCAATACAACAAGAACATTCTCTGCTTTTCTTATCCAAGTGTGCTCAACAATTGTTCCACTGATCTATTGCCTTCATTTATTGTGTTCATTAATTGTTCTTCATTTATTGCTCATTATTCACCATTAAGGCTACCCGAGTCCCCAATTCTATTATTTCTTCATCGATCTCGTACTAACAACTACCTTAGCTCGAGCTAGAGGCCCTTGTTCAAGCGAGCTCGAGGCCCCTGGCCTTGTGATAATCTTGGTTTGCAAACTTTATTTTCTTACTTGCTCTTAGCATCATTCATCTAACAACTAATATTGGAATAAATCATATATTTTGAGAACCGTAAAATCAAAACTAATTGTCAACACCATTTTCAAGGTAAACAGTTTGACGCCCACCGTGGGGCTAAAGATAATAGTGATTATTTTAGTGCTAGTTTTCAGATAACACACATTATATTCTTCACACTTTTTCTTGTCCACGATTTTTTGATTTCAGGTTGAAACATGTCAAACTCAGCTAACGCACCAATGCATGGAAACAATGGCCTCGGTTTTCATGGGGAAAATAATGCAGCAGCTTCAGCAGCCGGCGTGCCACCGCTCAACCCCGAAGTAGAACCTATTCCCAACCCAGTTGATGTTGGCTCGCACATTGCTATAAGCATAAATTTGGGTACGGATATCGGGGGAAGCGTGCAAGGAGAAGTCCAACCTGACGCACAAACAACACATGCTCGAAATGAAGTCAACGTGCAAATCATTTTTGAGATGTCGCAATCACAACAGGTTGCCATTGCTCAGCTACAGATTCAACATAAAACCCCGAGCACGGCTGGGCCGGAAATATCTCCTTGAGTCGATCAAGCACAAGAAAGATTGAGTAATAACGGGTTAGGAATAGACCCCACTATTGTGAAACTACTCGAGGATCTCACCAAAAGAATTGAATCAGGAGAAAAGAAGATAGAGGCCAACGAAAAAAAAGTAGAAAGCTATAACTCGAGGGTCGACTAGATCCCGGGCGCACCTCCGGTTCTAAAGGGGGTATACTCGAAGAAGTTTGTGCAGAAACCATTTTCGTCAAGAGCGGCTCCGAAGACCATTCCGAAGCTGTTCAGGATGCTCGATGTCCCAAAGTACAACGGGACCACATATCCTAATGAGCTTATTACCAACTATACTTGTGGTATAAAAGAGAACGACTTAAAGAACGACGAGATCGAGTCCGTCTTGTTGAAGACGTTTCGAGAAACACTGTCCAAGGGGGCCATGATGTGGTATCAAAACCTCCCCCCGAACTCAATTGATTCGTTTGTCATGTTGGCAGACTCCTTTGTGAGAGAACACGCTGGTGCCATTAAGGTCTCTACAAGGAAGTATGATGTCTTCAAAATTAAACAGAGGGAGAACGAGATGTTAAGGAAGTTCGTATCCCGCTTTCAGATGGAACGAATGGAACTACCTCCAGTCTCCGATGATTGGGCGGTACAAGACTTCACTCAGGGCTTGAATGAACGAAACTCGGTAGCTTCGAAGCAGTTGAAGAAAAATTTAATCGAGTATTCCTCCGTGACTTGGGCGGATGTGCATAACATGTATCAATTGAAGATCAGGGTTGAGAACGACCAATTGGGAGCCCCCTCAGGCTCAATATATCAAAGAAGTCTCTTAGCAAAGGAGTCTAGGTTTACAGAAAGGGAATCGAGGCCAAACAAATAAAGATACCAACCGTATGTAGAAGATCAAAGAAACGCCTTGAGGCACAACATACCCCAAAGCGATCGAAGGATCGATCGAGGCCAAGGTCCTCGGGGACTAATAGGCAAAACTGGGTTCGATAGGCATATTCGGCCGGTAGAGGTGCCTCGATCGTCGGAATACAACTTCAACATCGATGTATTGGACATCGTGTCAGCTATGGGTAAATCAGGGATACCAGATGGCCAAAGCCCGCACAATCATATCCTTCCCGAAGAAACCCCAACTTGATGTGCGTATACATGGCATTGACCGAGGATTGCAGGCAGCTCCGAGATGAGGTGTCCTGGCTGATCAACGAAGGGCACCTTCGAGAATTCCCCAGCAATCCAGCCAAGAACCACTTTCAAGAAAGGGCGGCGAAAAGAAAGAATGAATCAGAAGAACCTCAACAAATCATTCACATGATCATTGGAGGAACCGACGTCCCACAGGGACCCATATTCAAACGGGCCAAAGTATCCATCACAACAGAAAAGCAAGCTCGGAGCTATATATCCGAAGACGCTCTTACATTTAGAGAAAAAGACAACGAGGCCTTGTCACAACCACATAATGATGCACTTGTAATTTATTTTCTTTTGAATAACGTTCAAATTAAACGTGTGCTCGTGGATCCAGGTAGCTCGGCCAACATAATCAGGTCGAAGGTGGTGGAGCAACTCACACTGCTCGACCAGATCATACCCACCTCTCGAGTCCTCAATGGATTCAACATGGAAAGCGAGACAACGAAGGGGGAAATCATCCTCCCAGTCAACGTGTCCGGTACAGTTCAGGACACCAAGTTTCATGTAATCTAAGGCGACATGAGGTACAATGCCTTACTTAGAAGGCCGTGGATACACAACATGAGGGCGGTACAATCGACTCTTCATCAGGCAATGAAGTTCCCAACAAAGGATGGTGTAAAAATGGTGTATGGAGAGAAGCATGCAGCAAAGGAGATGTTTGCGATACGTGACATGGCATCAACATCAACTCCCCTATACTGGATAAGTCAGAAAATAGGCTGACCCCCGAGGAACAGGGGGTCCGTGAGCATTCGGACGTAGACGACGAAGAAGACTTCCTCACTCCTCGAACCTTCTGCCGGATGCAACAAAATCGACGGTCGAAGAACTCGAACGGGCGTCTTGATCGAGCATCTTCCAGATCGAAACGTATACTTGGGAACGGGATTAACCCCCGAACTCAAGAAAAAACTCATCCAATTTCTTATTAATAACATTGATTGCTTTGCTTGGTCCCATTAGACATGACAGGGATCCCGCCGGAAATAACCACCCACCGACTAAGCGTCGACCACAGGTTCAAACCGGTGAAGCAAAAAAGGAGGCCTCAGTCCGAGGTAAAACATGTGTTCATCAAAGACGAGGTAACAAAACTCCTCAAGATAGGATCAATTAGGGAGGTAAAATACCCCGAATGGTTGGCTAATAGTAGTGGTTCCCAAAAAGGGAAATAAGTTAAGGATGTGCGTGGATTATAAAGACTTAAATAAAGCATACCCTAAAGACTCATTCCCATTGCCCAACATCGATTGCTTGATTGATTCCACAGCCGTCCACTAGATCCTCACTTATCTCGATGCCTAATCTGGGTATAATCAAATTCAAATGAACCCAGAGGATAGGGAGAAGACTTCGTTCATCACGAAGTATGGTACATACTGCTATAATGTAATTCCTTTCGGGATAAAAAATGCAGGAGCCACATACCAATGCCTAGTTAATAAGATGTTCGAACATCAAATAGGCCAGTCAATGGAAGCTTACATTGACGACATGCTAGTTAAGTCCCTGCGCGCAGAGGACCATTTGACTCATTTGCAGGAAACATTCGATGTCCTTAGAAGCTACAACATGAAGCTCAGCCCCAAGAAATGTGCCTTCGGAATAGGATCAGGATAATTTTTAGGCTTCATGTTCTCAAATAGGGGGATCGAGATCAACCCCGATAAAATCAAGGCCATCGAAGAAATCACGGTGATGAACAATGTGAAGGTCGTACAATGGCTGACTGGGCGGATAGCGACTTTAGGCCGATTCATCTTGAGGTCATCAGATTGGAGCCATAACTTTTTCTCCTTACTCAAGAAGAAAAACAGCTTCGAGTGGACTCCAGAGTGCCAACACGCCTTAGAGGAATTAAAACGGTATCTCTCAAGCCCGCCTTTTCTCCACACCCCGAAGGAGGACGAAATGATGTACTTATATCTGGCCGTATCCGAAGTAGCAATAATTGTTGTGTTGGTTCGAGAAGAACAAGGTACGCAATTCCCTATCTATTACGTAAGTCGGACCCTGGGAGATGCTGAAACCATGTATCCACACTTAAAAAAATTAGCTCTCGCGTTAATAAGTGCATCTAAAAAATTGAAGCCTTCTTTTTAATGTCATCGTATGTGTGTTTTAACAGCATATCCTCTTCGAAACATCTTGCATAAGCCTAAATTATCGGGATGATTGGCCAAATGGGCCATTGAACTCGGAGGGTATGATATCGAGTATCAACCCCGAACAACTATCAAGTCCCAAATTTTGGCGGACATCATGGCTGACTTTGCGCCCGCCCTTGTGCACGAGGTATAGAAAGAACTCTTACTAAAAACGGGCACCTCATCAGGGGTATGGACCCTATTCATTGACGGTTCCTCGAATGTGAAAGGGTCCGGGCTCAGCATAGTTCTGAAACCACCTACGGGCGGCATAATTAGGCAATCTATAAAAACTGCGAAGCTGACTAACAACGAGGCTGAGTATGGGGATGTGATTGAAGGTCTCGAGCTGGCCAAGGGCCTAGGAGCAGAAATTATCGAAGCAAAATGTGATTCCCTTCTGGTAATGAACCAAGTAAACATGAGCTTTGAGGTTCGAGAAGATAGGATGCAAAGATACTTGGACAAAATTCAAGTCAAATTGTATCTCTTCAAATAATGGACACTGGTCCACATACATCGAGAGCAAAACAGCGAAGTCGATGCACTCACGAACCTGGGATCATTCGTCGAAGAAGATGACATACTCCCCGGAGCCGTCGTACAAATATCCAAGTCGGTGATTGAAGAAGGCCATGACGAGATCAACTCCACGAGAATAACATGGGATTGGAGGAATAAGTACATCGATTATTTGAGAAGCGGGAAGCTGCCCACAGACACAAAAGAATCAAGGGCCCTTTGAACCAAAGCAGCTCGGTTTTCACTCGACGAGAATGGAACCTATATAGAAGGAATTTCAACAGACCCTAGCAGTATACTTGGGACCAGGGGACACCGAGTATGTGCTTTGGAAAATCTACGAGGGTACTTGTGGAAATCATTCCGGTGCCGATTCTTTAGTTCGAAAGGTGATCAAAGCAGGCTTCTATTGGGACAACATGGATAAGGACACCAAGGAATTCGTCTGAAGGTGTGATAAATGCCAAAGGTTCGCACCAATGATTCACCAACCCAACAAACAACTACATTCAGTCTTATCACCATGGCCGTTCATGAAGTGGGGGATGGACATCGTCAGTCCCCTACCAATGGCGCCAGTTAAAGCTAGATTTATTCTGTGTTGACTGACTACTTCTCGAAATGGGTGGCATCACAGGCCTTCGAAAAGATAAGAGAAAAAGAAGTCATCGACTTCATCTGGGACCACATCATATATCGATTCGGGATGCCCTCCGAGATTACATGTGATAATGGGAAGCAGTTCATCGGCAGCAAGGTGATGAAGTTCCTCGAAGATCATAAAGTCAAAAGGATCCTATCAACACCCTACATCCCATGCTCAAATGGACAGGCCGAGTCCACGAACAAGACCATCGTTCAAAACTTGAAAAAGAGGTTAGAAAATGCGAAGGGAAAATTGAGAGAGGTGTTGCCCGAGTACTATGGGCATATCGAACAACTTCGAAGACAAGCACAGGAGATACACCATTCTCTTTGGTCTATGGGTCCGAGGCTTTGATACCGATCGAGGTTGGGAAACCAAGCGCTAGATTTCGACATGCCACCGAGGACTCGAACAATGAGGCCATGACTACAGCCCTCGAACGAGAGGCTTCACTAGTTCGAATGGCCACCCAAAAACAAAGGATCAAAAGATACTATAATAGGAGAACAAACCTCCGAGATTTTGGATTCGGGGACTTAGTCCTAAGGAAAGTCACCCTCGACACTCAAAACCCAAACGAAGGGAAGTTGGGCCCAAGCTGGGAAGGACCGTACCGCGTCCTTGGAGTAGTAGGCAAAGGGTCCTACAAACTTGGCACCATGGAAGGCGAGCAACTACCGAGCAATTGGAACATATTGATGCTCAAACGCTATTATTGCTACGGTATAACCTTCCTCCTTTTCATTTCGTGTTTCACGCTAATTTTTCACAGGTGTTCGATAGGGGACACTGAAGCATCCTTCGACTTGAAGGACTTGGGTTTTAAAGCATGTGTTGCACTCTTTTTCCTTTCGATCGGGTTTTTATACCAAAAGGGTTTTACTGGCAAGGTTTTTAACGAGGCAACATCTATATGCTACCTAAGGAGAACTCAACAAATATTCAAGGCTTCTTTTCAAGCAGCCTCGAATATTGGGGGGCATCACCCTCGAAGGTTATCTTTTTGAAAGAATCAAGTTACGCCTAAGAAGACCTCGATAGGAAACCATTGTATTGGGCCAAGCGGTCAAATGAACCGCGTCCATGTAGAACAATCGAGCCTCCGAAGGAAAAAACATGTACATATATCAAGTGATCAAAGAAGCCTCTCTGCTTGTCAAAACACTTTGTGCCTTAATTAAGTTTAATGCTTTCATGCAAAACGGCTCAAGGGCCAGAAATCATCGAGCACTCGGGGACTGTCAGCAACAGTCAGCTCACCGAGCCATCAAAAACTCGAATCCGTAAGACCTCGATGAGGAAATTTCGAGCTTGTAAGACCTCAGTGAGGCAACATCCAATATGTAAGACCTCGAAGAGGCATGCCCAAATGTATAAGACCTCAATGAGGCAACATCAAAATTCTAAAGACCTCCATGAGGCGACATCAAATTTATAAGACCTCAAAAAGGCATAACCTCGATATTAAGGCCAAGGCTATATATCCGAACTTGTAAGACCCCTAAAAAGGCATACCCTCGATATAGAGCCGAGGTCATCTCACCCGAGGACTAAAGACTACGGTCATATCGCAAAGTCTCCGGCCAAATTAATGCGGCTCGGAGACATCCGACTGCTGCCATAAAACTAAAGGCCTTCAAATACTTCGAAAATACTTCAAAAAGAACCGGTTAGTTAGGCTACCCTTGGCATAAGCAAAAGAGCTTCGATCACATCAGCTCGAAACAATAAAAAGACTTCAAAAACAATCAGCCTTCAAGAGGACCTCCCGAGGTACCCACTCATCGTCACATATCGACTCATAATCGTGGTTCTAATTTGAGCCTTCAAAGAGTCAGACGAACACAAAACATGACAAGGCATAATCAAAACTTCAAAAGTCTTTAGCCAAAATGAGGAAAAACTATACCCATACTAGAGATCGCATCGACCCAATCTGAAAAGAGCCTAAGGGACAATACGTAAGAGCCTAAGGGCCGGCCTAAGGAGCCTCAAGGCCAACATAAAGAGCCTCAGAGCCAATTTAAAGAGCCTCATGGATGATTCACGGAATCTCAGGGCCGATCTAAAGAGCATAAGGGCCAATTTGTAAGACCTCAATGAGGCAACACCACATCTGTAAAACCTTAAAAGGCATAGCCCTGATATCAAGGACAAGGCCATAATATCAAACTTATAAGATCCCTAAAAGGGAATATCCTCGATATGAAGGCCAAGGTCATCTCGCTCGGGGACTAATCATAAGACCTCGATTAGGAAAAATCAAGCTTATAAGACCTCAATGGCAAGCATCAAAATCCAAACCACAAAAGAAAAGACAAAGGCAAGGCGAAATTTTATAAAGAAAACAAGACGAAAAAACTCTTTATATAAATGGTGGTACAAAGGTACATTTACAACACTCCCACATGGAGCCTTTTATCGAAAGAAAACCTAGTCTATCGTTATCATGGGGGACTTCGTCTTTTCCGATCGGGGACTTTACTTTCATCAACCCCCTCAGGACCAGCATCTTCGTCAGCTTCTTCCCCTCGTCTTCAACATTGACTTCATCGTCGGAGGAAAGGAGGAACTTAGCACCAATCTCGTCCTCCTCGAGGGTCTCCCTCCGAGATCTATGTCGGGCATACTCATTTCTTCTTTTCTCTCGATCAACCCCCCCCCCCCCCCCCCCCCCTCCAACTCCTTCTGAGCATCAGTAGCATCTGTTAGACAGTGCCCATTCCCTTCGGAGTATTTTCCGACGTCTCACAAATGGATTTCCGAACCGAGAACAGTTTGGGCTACGCTTTTGTCAATATCACAACAAGGTATGCTGCCCCTGAAATTAGGAAAGCACTCAAGAACATCAAGTGGGAGGCTATTAAGACTCCCACGTGAATTTTTGCCAAAAAAATATAACATATATGTGAAGTTACTTGGACTCGGATTCAGGGAAAGGAAGAGTTGGTGAAGCATTTCCCGACATCGAAATTTATCTGCGACATGAATGAATATCTTCCAGTTATCTTCTCTCCGCCAAAGAATGGCCTGACCAGCTCTATAGATAGCTATATCTCCTTCAGATGGAGGGATCTTCACTTGCACCGCCTTGTCCCAATGGCAATCAACCTTCGCCTTTTCAATATTGGT
The DNA here is from genome assembly GCA_005239525.1 of Nicotiana knightiana. Taxonomy (NCBI): domain Eukaryota; kingdom Viridiplantae; phylum Streptophyta; class Magnoliopsida; order Solanales; family Solanaceae; genus Nicotiana; species Nicotiana knightiana. Next base: position 15,721 of record ML412630.1, on the reverse strand, counting down.
TAGTGGACTAACATATAGAGATGTGGGCTCGCATCGACCCGCTACCGAGGGAGATTTATCAGCCTTAAATTTAGATGACGTTTCATAGGGATCGGGGAGGCACTCCTCAACACGAGGGGTAACTGCCGTTTCTCCCTTAGACGAGCTGAAAAAGAAGGGATTTTCTCTTCTTGAGGGACCATCTTAGAAGTTTTGACCATGACTATGTTAAATTTCAGAATAAGGAGAAGAAAACTGACGAAGAAATGAACGCAGAGAAGGGATGAAAGCAGAGGCTACTAAAATGGAGATTTGAAGATGTTGCAAAGGGTGAAAATTTGAGAAAAGAAGGGTTGAAATATTTATAGAGGTCTTTTTAAGCGTATTGGAGAAGTTGAAAGGGCGGCAAATAGCGGCACTAGGACTTTTTAGAGAACCGTGCTCTATGCAACCTTTCTGTCCCATTAGTTGATGACCTCACGTGGCTAACATCACGGTGGAGATATCGAAGAGCCAGGAATTCAAAATCATTTCACTCTAAGAAACGCGACGACTATCTGTATACGGTAAAAATCGGAGAGCCCGATTTTTAGGCCACTGTGGCATTCTGCACCCGGCCTCGAGAAGCTTAGAGCAGAGTTCGAAGCTTAACCCCAAGGTGCATCCCTCGAGGGAGCATATCGAAGGTTCCCTGTGCATGACCTCGGGGCAGTACAAATCGATGATCGTCATGGAAAGGCGGAAAATTTCCAAGGGCACGTGGCTAGAGCTGACCAAGTCTGCAAGAATAGTACAAGTCCGTACTGAGCCATTAAATAGCTGTACCAATAACATTACCTTGTCATAATTATACATGTACTATGTTGGGATTCCCCCTCCTATATAAATGGGACCTTTGTCATTTTGTAAGACACATGAATATTCAATACAACAAGAACATTCTCTGCTTTTCTTATCCAAGTGTGCTCAACAATTGTTCCACTGATCTATTGCCTTCATTTATTGTGCTCATTAATTATTTTTCATTTATTGCTCATTATTCACCATTAAAGGCTATCCCGAGGTCCCAATTCTATTGTTTCTTCATCGATCGCTTACTAACAGCTGCCTTAGCTCGACCTCGAGGCCCTTGTTCAAGCGAGCTCGAGGCCCCTGGCCTTGTGATAATCTTGATTTGCATATTTTATTTTCTTACTTGCTCTTAGCATCATTCATCTAACAACTATTATTGGAATAAATCATATATTTTTAGAACCATAAAATTAAAATTAATTGTCAATACCATTTTCAACGTAAACAACAAGTAATTAAAAAGACTCATTTATCACTAATAATAAGTACATAATTATGTAGTTGTATATAAATTGAGCAACTTTGAAGCGTGAACTATTTTGAGTCGTAAAGCCATTGCTTTAGTGGTTAAGCAGGCCCTGTCTCCACGGACAAAAGGTAATCATGTAATCAGTTCCTGAACATGTAAATAAAGTATCTTCATCAAACGGATAAGTATATGCTAGAGGACACTCAACTTTGTATTGTTTAGAGTAGTTCGATGGTTTACATGTTTGTGGAGAACTATATGCACCAGTGCAACATAAATCATCCCGATGATATGCCAGACATCCACTTTTGCACCCAATGACATTACCATTTTTATCTTGTACTTGTAACTCAGGTTGATATCCACAGGACATATCATTCAAATTATTCATACAACCGATGTATGTGCAATCATATCTATTTGTAGGGATAACATATACTGGTAGATTAAAACCGTCGACTATGCTAACTGAGTAAAAATCATTTCCTCCATACCAACTTGCTAATGTGAATTGTACTAGGGTTGCTGGTGGAATACCACCAGCACCGTTGCATTTTATTTGGCCAGTCGCACAGTCTCCGCTAACACAAGTAAAATTTTTACCATACTGGGAGCAAAGATATCTTGCCCAAATTCTTCCTGACCATGAATTCGGTACCTGAAGTGTTAGTGATGCTTTTGATACTAATTCAAATCCTGTAAGAATTGGCGTTCCTTGACTAGTTTGTGTAGCTGGCCAAATTGTGTGAGCACAGTTGTTCTTTATTGTGACTTTGGTTGCATAAGACCCTGTAAAATGTCGTTTTCTTAAGCATAAGCATAAGCATAAATATTTATAACGTCATACAACTATAGTATACAAATAGTCATTTTTGATTGTTTTCTCTATCTATACTGCAACAAAGAAAGGAAATGGAAAGAAAAGTATATTATGATTTGAAATCATGCAAATGATCATGGTATAACAGTTTTTTTGGTACTTCATAGCTTAAGTGCTTCATTGTACTCGATTAACAAAGAGAACTAAAAGTAGATTCCTTCTATATCTAAAAAATTATTTAATCTAGAGCAGAGGCACCAAGGTTAAAATTACCATAGAGGAAAAACACCGAGAAGATAACAGCAATGGGGAAATTTACCCTCATCCTTGAATGTTTTTATCAAAGATTTTACTATATGAACTGAAAATAGACATGGCTTGAACCTATATAAGATGTCCTAAAACTGAAGAGTTACTTGAGATATCTATAGTAAATAATTTCGTTGGATAAGGTTAATAGCAATAAATGTCAAATTATCCCTATTTAATAAATGTGTAATCTTCTAAAGAGATCACTAAAGTCATAATTGCCAACATATGAGAACTGTATCAACATAATTTTTGCTATGTAATGACCCGGCATGTTGTTTTGACTATTTTTTTCCAGTTTTCCCTATTTGATGCATTACATATCTGTGTTTGTGATTATGTGACTTGCGATGATTGGTTTAGTTCTGGGGAGTTTTGGATTGAATTGAGACACTTTGTCCCTTGGTTGGACTTAAGTTGTAAGAGTTCACTAGAGTTTGAATTTTGTGTAGACGATTCCGAAATAATGTTTTCATGCTTCCAATAACATTGTATGATAATTTTAGATTTAGGTGTATGACCGAATAAGGATTTGGAGGTTCCTAGGTTGTTTTGGCTTGAATTAACGAAAGTTGGAAAGTTGAAGGTTTGGAAGGTTTGATAGGTTTGACAGAGAGTTGACTTTATTGATATCGGGTTCGAATTTCTTTCCAGGTGTTGGGATAGGTCCGTTGTATTATTTTGGACTTGCATGCAAAGTTTGAGGTCATTCCGAGATGTTTAGGCATGTTTGGCATAATTTTTGAATCTAAGAACTTGGATTAGTTCCTTAAATTTATGTGCGATTCAAGATTTTGATGTTATTTTGTGTGATTCGAGACCTTGAGTAGGTCTGTGTTATATTTTGGAATTAGTTGATGTGTTTAGATAGGGTACCGGGGGCCTCGGGTGTTTTTCAAATTAATCGGGTCATTTTGAATGGAATTGGCATTGCTGAAGAATTTTTGGGTTCTGGTGTTTTCACATATGTGGAGGTTTGGCCGTAGATGCGTAGTCGTAGGTGCAGCTGTGGTTACACATGTGCGAGGCTGGCCTGGCAGGGGGAGAAGTCCACAGATGCAGAGGATTTCCGCAGAAGCGTATGCATTTCTGCGATGGGAGTCCGCAGAAATGTAAGTGCATGTGCGCTTGGAGAGCTGTAGAAGCGAGAGGTGGGGAGCTAAGTGAGAATCGCAGGTGCAGGCCTTTTACCGCATATGCGGTTGAGTGTCCGCAAATGTGGAATTGCTTATCAGGATATAATTTCGAATGGTTTGGCAATTTTCTCATTTTTTGAGCCGTGGGGCTCGACTAGATGTGATATTTGGAGGGTTTTTCATCACTATTGAAGGGGTAAGTAATCCTCACTTAGTTATAGTGTCAGATGTTGATTACCAATAGATTATTACACCTAACTATTGTGAATTAAAGGTGAGATTTAGGGGTTTTTGAACTATGATGTTGGAGAGTGAAACATGATGATTTGAGGTGGGATTTAAATAAAATACATATATTTGGACTCGTATTAGAATTTGTATTCGGAGTTTGCAGGTTTTGTCGGGTTGCAAGGTGAAGTTTAGGGGATGAATTTTTGGATTGACTTTGCATATTTGCCAAGATCTTAGCTTTATAGTTTGGGGCCATTTTCTATAGCTTCTAATGATATTATTAAGTTGCTTTGACAAGATTCGGGTCGCTAGGAGGTTGTTTTGTGTGGGAATGAATTTTTGGAGTATTGAGTCACGCGCTTTGAGGTAAGTAACATATCTAAACTTTGTATGGGGTTAATTTATCCCTGTGAACTACGATACTTGAGATGTGTTTGGGTGAAGCATGTGCTAGATGACGGGTAACTTTAGACCACTATGAGACTTGTTTTTCTCCCATGGCTCGTTATATCTATTTTTTCTCCAATTGTATGATTAGTTGAGCTATGATTCATGTTAGAAATCTAGTCTATGCTATGTGCTTGTTTGGTGAGACATGACATGGTTATTCTTGTTATTTTTGAGTTGTTTGCCTAATTGTAGATATACTCTCAGTCATGTTGCTATCCGTGTATATATCTGTGTCTCAGTCCATTCTTATTTTTATTTCTCACATGTTGTTGATGCATCATATTTGTAACATAGTTGAACTGAGTAATGTGAGATGTGGTTAACTGAGACTTTACCGGTTGACGAGTGAGCTTAGTCCATGGATCCTATTTGGTATTAATTTCAAGGTGACGTGAACACCATACCCATATTGGACTTAGTGGTACTGAGTAGGGGGAGATGCGTGCACAAGAACCCATATTGGGCTATATGATATTGATTGTTGGCTTATATTCGATTAGCGTTTGGGTAAGGATCCGCCCCTCCGTAGTCTAATATTCACAGTGAGTGCAAGCACAAGGTCATATATGTGCTTTGATGGGGAGCATTTGTGCTAGGAACCCGTACAATGCTGAGTGTGGTTGTGTATGTGATGGTGAGGGTCACTTGTACCAGGCACCATGAGTGTTCTTAGCGTGAGTATACTTTATGGTTTCACTGTGATGTTATTAACTTGACATCTATATTTGACATGTAGGTATAGAGATGTATTTTCCTCATGCTGAATGGTAAATGATATGTCTTGTTTGTTGTTAAAAGATTGAAAAATCACAGTTTTCTTAATAAACTCATGTTTTAGTGATTTTGGTGGGTGATTGATATACTTGGAAAGCATGTCTAAGTTTTCATATCTGTGAACGAGCTAAACATGATATCTTTTGAATTAGTTACTTTTAGTATCATCATTATATCATGTGTTGTTATTGATTACTAGTTTTGGATACTGACTTTCTTCCAAGCGCCATTTCTTTCAGCCCAAGGTGAGGTTTGTTACTTATGGAGTACATGGGGTTGGTTGTACTTGTCATGCCCCGACCTTGGGGACCGCAAACAACGCTCAGTAGGGTTACCCCAGTCCAGTAAGCCTTCACAATGCCGTCTACCCAACTCACACATGATTAAATAGATGAATATATTTAATTAGTTAGACAGTAAGAGGTCATGGGAATAACACTGGTTCATTTCCATTAGTAATTACATCATTAAAAAGTTTTCAAAATAGTACGCTATATATTCGTTGTAAAAGTGGAACTGATGGTACAATTTCAGCAAGTTTAATTCAAACTTCCAAAAATAAGGTGCAACCTACACCATGTCTACGGAGCCTCTAACAGAACCAAAAGAGTGCTAAACAGTACCGGCAACAAGGCCCCGGACGTACCTCAAAATACTATACACATGGGAAAAGAGATACAGGGCTTTGAAAAGAAGTGGGGCTCACAAAGTCAGCTGAGGAGAGAGTACTCTGATGTCAGTGATAAATACCTCCTGCTATGGAACCACTGACATCCATTAAAGATGCAGCGGCACCGGTAAAAAGGATATTATTACATATGGAATAGTACTAGTATGTAAAACTAAACACCCTCTCAATAGAACGAGTAACAATAAACAAAGAAGGAGATATGCAATCAATGAGAGACTCAAATAATAACAAAGTGCCATATCAGGGGAAAGATGAATTACAAGAAAATTAATATTTTAAGTAGAGAGACCTTTAGCACCGATATATCTGTGTTTTAGCATGAATCCGATCTTTGTCCGATAGGCTAAGCTGTCTCACTCCGTGACATCCACTCACAATACCACCATGTGTGTGGCATGACGTTCGATCTCCGACTGATCGGCTAAGCCATCTTACCACAATGACATGTGTGTCGATATCACAACTTGCTAGCAATAATCCCATCCCATTCAAAGGGATACATATCAACATGTCAATATCATCCCATATAAGGGGAAACAACATCATCACATTAACACTGGAATTTACCCCTTAATCACTCCTACACCGGCACGTGCAATTTGGGGGTTAGGTTATTTTGAGCTACCCTTCCTCGGTGGCTAAACGATACTCCAAAAGCATTTATTAATAAGAGGATTTACCACACATTTCATATTCTTTCACATGTCATTAATTTCATTGGTACCATTGGCTATAATGCAAAGCAATTCTTGGAACGTGGCTGCACATCGTATTTCATGCTCTTTTCTTTTGCTTTCAAATATCATTGTGGATAATCGACAACAAAACAAAGCCTTCCAAATCAAGACTTTAAAAACATATTTGATTAATTTAGGATCTTAGGTACATGTGCTTTCTTACACAATTTGACATTATAACTTTCATTAGAAACTATAATGTTGTTGATAACTTTCTTACACACTTTGACATGATAGCTTTCATTACACAATTTGACATGATAAATTCCATTGGCCATGATAGCTTTCTTACACAAGAATTTAAACACATACTTTTGTTGATTATTAACTGGCTGGTTGTCACACCCCGATCCTGGGGCGAGACCAGCACCCGGTGTCTCATTTATCATTGCGTACCAACTTGCGACTCAAGAATTCTGGACATATAATGTCATACTTTGGCCAGGGTACACATTGCAAGACAATTTGCGAAGAAAAATATAAGACTGAATAGAGACTAAAGCTGACTAAATGTCAACATAAAGCTGGGCCGGCCAGGACGTCATAGCTACTATAACTGACAAGCCAACAAAATATACGTACAGGGCCTACAAGCCCAATATACTGCACTAGCTGACAGGATATGTCTACAAGTGTCTACTGATAGATGTACTGTGATCGAAACAGGGCCCCGACCTACCATAACCTATCTACATATATACACAATTTTTATACAAAACTTCTAGACCCAGCAACTTCGAAGGACGGGGAGCTTACCGTTAAAGCTGAACTCGAGCAACACCTACTAAGGAGGTCTACCCATCTGTCTGTTGAACATGCATGCATAAAATGCAGGGCCCCAGAAAAGGACGTCAGTGAGAAATAATGTACCGAGTATGTAAGGCAATATACAGAAAGCTGAGGCTGAACTGATAATCTAAACATATGCTTACTTGTTGATATNCTGGACAACATGAAGTCGTACGATCTAATCAATATATAACTTTGCATAATCTGTGTCCGTATAAGTCATTCTAAATGGTAAGAGGTTAGCTTAGTTCTGTCACGCCCCGAACCTGGGGGGGAGAGACCGGCACCCGGTGCCTCACCTATTCTTGCGTACCAACTTGGAACTAAGGGACTCTCAACACATAATGTGATACTTTGGCCATGGGCCACATTGCAAGACAATTTCAAATGCTGACTAAACATTAATATAACGCTACGCCGACAAGGCCTTCATAAATACTACAACTGGCAAACCAACAAAATTTACATAAAAGGCCTACAAGCCCAACATACTGCACTAACTAACATGATATGTCTACAAGCCTCTACTAATGTATATATTGTTATTGCAACAGGGTCACAATATACTCATAACACATAGACATATATATATACATAACACATACATAAAGCTCTAGACCCGCAATTCTGAAAGGCATGGAGCTTACCGACCAAGCTGAACTCGGACAACACTTAATGAGTAGGCCTACTCATCTGTTTGTCTGAACTTGCACTCATGAAATACAGTGCCCCCAAAAAAGGGGATGTCAATATGAAATAATGTACTGAGTATGTAAGGAAATATACTGAAAGCTGAAACTGAACTGATAATATAATATTTTCAAGTAGATAGAAGTCAAAGATAATCTGAAGATATGCTTGCCTGCTGATACTGACTCAACTCTCTCAATATAGTAAGTAAAATAATTGTTGGCCCTATAAGGCTCAGGGTATATATATATATATATATATATAAAACTGCTCTGCCGTAGTAGGCTCGCTCATAGGCGCTCGGCCATACTACGCTTTGTATCTCGACCAGCTGGGCTCGCTCATAGGCACTCGACCACAGTACGCTCGGTATATAACTTACCGTCTGATTAGAGGTTTCCCAATAGGGGCCTGCCCATCAATTATAGCTCGATGGTAATGAAAATACTGTAGTATTGTATATATAGATTCTCTGCTCTCTTGACTGGAAGAAGATAATACTCAATTGAACATAAGGTATCGATAAGGAGAATATTGTAACTTACAAGACTAGGAAAATATATGTAAATTCCGGAATATGAATTTCTCTTTATGCGTTGTTATCAAACTCGTGTAATTATGAGACCATACCAAAATGAAGGAAGGGTTTAGTCTTAATATACCCGGAGTAAGGAAAAATTCGTATGATATTCTTGAAAAAAATTACACCGTACTCCTTTAGGACCGCAAAAAGTTTCGTTGCTAAGGTGCTAATAATTTCTCGTTGGAATTGTTTTGTTGCAAGAAATTTTTTTGAAAACTTGCTAGATTGAGTGTAACGTCTGTTTGAAATGGTTGAATTAGAAAAATGTTATAAGATCTCTTACTTTGTTACTTTAAGTCCAATGAAGCCAAATACTAAATGTCTTACATGTAATCATATGTATATCACTTATGATGCCACCTTTCAATCAAGATCATTAGTCACTTATTTTGAATGGAGGGGCTGCCATATCATGCCACTTAGTCATATATATCCCTAATTAACTAGGTAATATTCCATTATTTAATAATTAACCAATTACTCACATAATTAAGAATTATCTCAACTTACTTAAAATATTACTCATTCTTAATACACCTTATACATCATACTATCGTGGTCATATGGTACCTTGTATGACACTAATCCATAAATACGGGGTATTATAGCTTGGACCGTATTTTATCCAAAATTACCAAACTTCGACGAAACTCATTTTCTTCTATTTACTTACCTTCTCTCCTTCACGAATTTTACTCATCACGTATTTGAAATAACATAATGCTTATAATCCTAAAATAACTCCATTCCCGAACTTAAGTTAATTAACTTACGACGAAACATTAACGTACCAAAACGCGAGACGTAAGATTAGTGGAGGTATTTTAGACTCAAGGTAAACCTGTCGTCGCATTGGCAGGCCTCTGAGTCACCTTCTGATCTCATTTTTGTACTATTTGATTTCCATTGCGAACAATTGTACTTAAGGATTTTCTTAGCAAACTCAGTAGAGCTTATGACTTCTACTACCAATTTTAAGATTGTAAGTTTGTATAGAGATTTCTATTTAGTATTTGTTAATCGTGGGTTAAATATTGTTATTATTTCAGTAAAAGTTAGGTCTACCTAGTCCATAAGGCTAGGTGCCATCACGATATCCTACGGAGAAAAATTGAGTCGTGATAGCAGACCTATTCTGCGGTCGCATAATGCGCTGTAGAATATCCATCTGGAAAATTTTATGTGGGATTTGCGATGGATTGTGCAGCCCGCGAATGATTTTACGGCCGCATAGTGGACCGCATATTGATCCCAAATAGCTTAGGTTTCTACTTCACTCTACGGAAGATCTGCAGTTCGCAGATTAGTCTTGCGATCGCAGAATTGGCCGCACAAAATGCCCTGCACTTCCAAAAAATTTCTTCAACTCTCCAACACACTGTTCAACCTAAAAAAAGTTCACACCGCGGCGAGCTTTCTCGCAGCTACAATCATTAACACATAATTCCACCTTGGCACCACGGAACCCCGGGTTTTTGGTAAAACTTTACGGGGTCTTACAGTACTCAAACTACATTATGCAATTTATGTGAAGATCCAGGTACTTTTGGGTATGGTGATTGCTAGAGTTTGCATCAATTCTAGCTTGTGGAGACTACGAGGTAGCTGCTATGTTGTTTACAGACCTTGAAGTCCTCTTTTGTTTATTTATGCTATCAATGTTCTATCATTCAACAGTTTTGCATTGAGGATATGGCTATCTGTTTTGAGATGCTGCAGTGCTCATATACTCGTTGACACCAGATCATGAGATGGTTGTAGTTGAGATACTGTTGTTGCTTTTCATATATTTTATGATTATTCGCTTTTAAGAACATTAAGTACTGTTACATGAGTTTAATGCTATTGTGAAATTGTTGGCTTGCCTAGCAAGCACTGTTAGGTGCCGTTACGACTCTGGTGAAAGTTTGGATCGTGACAACTAATAAAAATAAATATTAAATTATCCTGTATATTAAAAGTAATATAATCTTCTAAAGAAATTATTGAAGTCATAATTGCCGAGAACATCTGAGAACCTTATAAATTCAAATTTTGTTCTATCTACTGGTTGTTTCCTATTAAAGTCCCAAATACAATTTTGGTGCATAAGTATCTTTCTGAATTTATCTTGAATTTGCAGTTGCACACTAATACTTTTGTGGGGTCTTATTACTCTATCGAACTATTCTAAAGTGGAACAAAAGGAAAGTGCATAAACTATGTGTCGTAACAATGTGGCAGAATCAATGCTATTTGCATAAGCTTATCTATCATTCCTCAAGTTATTTTGTTGATTAATAGGAAGTCAGAGTTAAAGAGCCAAAAGCACTAAAAAGCATCGAATCCACTGAAGAATCCAATCTACGATCATTTATGCAATTGCATAATAGAAATGCTAGTCGCAACTAGTTTTCCAAAGCAGTCAAGCATTTTCGGTTTTGAAAGTCAAGCCTGCGGTCCATTATGCAGACCGCATAATATGAATGCGAACTGTAAAGAGATAGCAGAATGTAACAGGAAATGACCGTTCTAAGAAGGAAAAACGTATGGCCCATTTTGTAAGAGTATACACATCATGAGATTGGACAGTCAGTATGCCTGTGACAACATCAAGAGAAGCCTCTAAACTCTGGTGACCCCTTATTGCATAAAACCTTATGGGCCCTCCCGAACTGTGTGCACCACCCCTAGAGCACTGATGCGTGGCTATAATTCATGATTTTTAGCATTATATACCTTGCATTTTATGTGCTTTAATGATAAAAATACACGTCGTATGTGCCTAACGGGGTTTATTTAATGTGTAGGTGAATCAGAAACGGAAGCCGAGCTAAATGAGAGCATAAACGTCGAAAAATACGCTCAAGAGTCGAAAAGGAGCGACCCGGGACAAGCCTGGCGTTAGCCAGGCGTTTGGCTCTTAAGGCCAGGGGGTGCCTGGCGTTAGCCAGGCGTTACACCCCAAACGCCAGGGGGTGCCTGGCGTTAGCCAGGCGTTACACCCCAAACGCCAGGGGGCGCCTGGCGTTAGCCAGGCGTTACACCCCAAACGCCAGGGTGCCTGTTTCGGTGAAGTCCGAGTTTTAAAGGTTTTTAAGTGTTTCCAAGTGGGAATAGGAGTCTCTTACACGGTTAGGGTTTATCCCAACCATATAAATAGACCCAAGAACACATCTTGGAGGGGGAGAGACGAATTTGGAGAGCAAATACACACACAAGATCATTGAAGGAGCAAGGATTATCAGTTTTCTTCATTTTTATTCGAGTATTTTCAATTCATGCACACTTATGCAATTGTTTGATCATAGCATGAGTGGCTAAACACCCATTGTTCTGGGGTTGTGGTTTAGCCATGAATATTGTTATTCAACATTAATTTAACTTTGAATATAGTTTACTCAATATATGGTTGTTTCTTCAATTCTGTGTTTAATTGCTTAATTGTCTGGCCATCAATTAGGTTCTATATACTATCTATGTTATGCTTGGGAAAGCCGTATATAGATTAGAGAAGAATTGAAGAGAGCGCGATCTTAACCCTTCAGGGGAGCGGATTTGTGGTTAGGATAGGAATATACCTAGTCACCGTGCTTAATTAAACATCGTAATCTTAGTGCGTTCTAATAGATTAATTTCATAGGAATATAGGCGTTAATCTATTGAGAATAGGCGAGTAGTGCTTCGGGAGAAGGCTATGAGAGCGTTTATCGATTAATTAGCAACCATGAGTGAATTATATGAAAGGGAGAGTTAATTAGAATGCAATACGAGTGGTGAATAGATCACAACCCTGGAATATTTGTCTCTACTGAATACATAACAATAATTCTTGTCACTTGATAATTAGTTATTTCATAGAATCTTAGTATAAAATAGTTGCATCCTTGATTTTATTTTGGCTTGATTAGATAACGATTAGAGTGATTTAGCAAGTAGTTTACACAAGTCCTTGTGGGTACGATATCTGGACTTAAAATCCTATATTACTTGTCGACCACGTACACTTGCGTGTGCATTGGGAAATCAACCAACAAGTTTTTGGCGCCGTTGCCGGGGACTTGAATATAGACTACTTTCTACTTACTTGCTTTAATTGTTAATTTATTGAGTCCAACGTCACGCTATTTTTGCTCTAATCTCAGGAACTTCGATTGAATGCGCAGGGTCAGAAGCCAAGATAGACTTGACGGCTTTGACCTCGATCCTGAGAGATCATTTCACAGGAGATTGCGAGAGGCAAGAGATACATCTAATATTCAGGACTTCTTCCGATTTCCTGTAAACATGGCAGAGGAGAAACACATGGCGGTTAGGTAGCAATTCCCAGTATTGCTAATGTTACCTCCAGCATAGTGAAGCCCAGAATCACTGGGCACTTTGAGCTTAAACAGAGCATGATCCAGCTACTTCATGCAAACGGGCAGTTTATGGGTCTTCCACACGAGGATCCACAACAGCACATTCTAAATTTCTTGGAAATCAGTGATACTTATATCACTAATGGGGTCACGCCAGATTATGTGAGGCTCACGCTTTTTCCATTCTCTCTATTGGGCGAAGCAAAGCGATGGCTGAAGGCAGAACCAGCTAATTCCATTACAACATGGAACGATTTGGCGAGAAAATTTCTGGCAAGGTTCTTTCATTCAGGAAAGACTACAAAGATCAGGAGTGAAATAGTCTCCTTTCGACAGAAAACGGGTGAATCTTTATATTCAGCATGGGAAAGGTTCAAGGGACTACTCAGAGACTGCCCTCATCACAATCAGTCAAACGAGGTGTTAGTTCACACTTTCATTGAAGGGCTCCATCCTCAAACAAAAATTGTGGTAGATGCAGCAGCCGGAGGTCAGGTGTTGGAGAAGAATTATGATGAAATATTTGCATTATTGAATAAATTCTCCAAAAGCAATCCAGACTGGCAAGGTGAGATGGGAAGGAAGGTGGTTCAAAAGCCACCAGGGGTTCTCGAACTAGATGTGGTCTCAGCATTGTCAGCTCAGATCTCTACATTGACTAACCAAGTCAATCAGATGAACCTGATCATTAACAAGCAACAGTCTCAACCAGTGCAACAGATTCAGGTATTTTGTGAAGTCTGTGGAGAGGGTCATTCGAGTGATTTATGCCCAATCAATCCAGAGTCTGTCTGTTTTGTGGGTAATGCGAATAGGGGACAAGCAAGTCAATATGGAAACAATTATAACCCTAACTGGAGAAATCACCCAAACTTCTCTTGGGGTGGAAATCAAA
>MDKJ01043883.1:0-36915 GCA_005239525.1 Nicotiana knightiana | reverse complement strand
GTTTCATTTATGAGTGAGTTTCATGTTTTGCACTCTATTTTTGTGTTTGCTCCTGTTGGGAGAATCTATGATTAGTAGCCCATGTCTATCATTGTTTTATTCATCCTTGCTAGTGGTGAAACTGGAAGTGAGTCCATGTTGTCCTTCGTGGTAAGCTTTATGTGATTCTCCTAAATATTTTGTTTTCGAGCTGTGATTTGATACTCCATTGAGATGTGAGTAAGTGAGCGCTATGATTTTGTTAGCCGAGATGAATTAGCAGGAGATTTCTATTGGTATGATATATATTCGGCATGTGACATAGAGTTGGGGGCGAGACCCTCGTGATTCCTTATGATTTGATATGTTTGGACCGGGCTGAGTACCGCAGTGGAAGTTATATCAGAATGGGATCCTTGTGATTGGTTCATATGCCTTGATTCTTCCTTGTTATATTGCTCTTTAAGTCAGTATTGATAGAGACTTATGCCTATGGGCTTGTTTGATAGTACCTTTATATGCTTCTATTTTCATACTCAGTCATTTCGTTATGTGCTTATTTAGTTTAGCTTGCAGGATGTGTGCCCGGTGGTGTTAGCTGTGACTCGGTGATTCGGGTGTCTATGATGAGGTCTTCGTGTATATTGCATCATTTTCGATATTATGGGATTTGGAAACAGAGTTCTTCCATATATGGGACTAATTGCCAATGTGGAGTTGATTTCGGGCAGTTATTGTGATAAAAAATGCTATTGAGCCTATGTGTGATGTGCTATGTTGTGTGGTCGTGCCTTATGGGCGTAGACTTGAGTTGATGCAGCTGGTTGAGGCTAATGCCGGATATGGATTTAGAATTGGGTCTTTTGGAAATGAGTAGAAGGTGAGGAATTGAGGTATGAGGTTTACCGATGGTGATGAGAAGGCTATATTGCAGTTGTGATGGCGTCATCAAGCTTATGTAGGTTGGGGTGATGTGGGATCACCCCCGGGTGTGTGTTGGAAGTGCACAATCAGTGATTGGATGAGTTCAAAGTGAATCTTGGCACGTTCGAGGGCGAACGTTTGTTTAAGAGGGGGAGATTGTGATGACCCAAAAGGGTCATCCCATATTTTCTATCTAATTCTGTGTTCCGAGGTCGTGAAAACCTCCTTCTATCTCCCCTCGAATTGCGTGCGCAGCCCGGGCGTGTAGCCGGGAAACCTTTATGTGAAAAGCTGAGAAAAATGAAAATTTTATATTGGAAATTTGAATAAAGTTGACTTCAGTCAACATTTTTGGTAAACAGACCCGAACCCGTGATTTGACAGTCCCAGAGGGTCCGCAGGAAAATATGGGACTTGGGCGTATGCCCAAAATCGAATTCCGAGGTCCCAGGTTCGAGAAATGAATTTTTAAAGAAAATTGTTTTCTGAAAAGTATAAAGGTTTTTGAAAATGAAATTTGAGGTGAAACATGTGATATCGGTCCCGCACTCTGATCTCGAAGCCCCGTACATGTTTGATATGATTTATATGTGTTATCTATGAAATTTGGTAAGAAACGGACTTAGTTTGACGTGATTCGGACCTTAAATGCAAAACTTAATGTTTATAGAAGTTTGAAGAATTGTCATGGATTTTTAGTTTAATTCATCGTGTTAGTGTTGTTTTATGTGGTTTGAAACCTCGAGCGAGTCTGTGTTAGGTTATATGACTTGTGTGTGTGGTTGGACGGGGTCCCAGTACGTTTAGGATGCTCATCGGATGTTATTAGAACTTGGGAGACAACTGAACCATTGCTGGTTCTGGTGTCTCGCACATGCGATGGATCTTCCGCAGGTGCGGACACACAGGTGCGGCGGGGAGCTCGTAGTTGCGGAACTTAGCCCAAACCCCCAATCCTCGCAGGTCCGGAACTTAGCCCAAACCCCCAATCCTCGCAAGTGCGGTTAGTTTTCGGCAGGTGCGGAGCCGCGGGTGCGGCCATTTGACTGCAAGTGCGACCCTAGGCTTTTTAGTGAGTTTTCGCACCTACGATGGTAGTTCTGCAGGACCGCAGGTGCGAGACCAGGGGCGCAGGTGCGGAGTTTCTAGGAAACTATATCAAATCCGAGGGTTTATGTTATTTTTACCATTTTCGAATTGGGGAGCTCGGGAGAGGCGATACCCGTGGCAAGAACGTGATTTCAAGCTTGATTTGAGCGGTTGAGGTAACTATCTTGCCTAACCTTGTGTGGGGGAATTTCCCCTTAGGATTTGAGTCAGCTATGTTGATTGTAGTCCGTGTACGCGAGGTGACGAGTTCATGCTCGGACTTGTTTGTGGAAAGTTGACCCGTTAGGAATCTTAGGTCCTTATATTCGCCGAATATGAATTGTCCTTAGCATGATTGAATTTCCTAATTTTTAGTGTCATCCTTATTTGCTTAAATGTGGAAGTTCTTACTTTCGGATTTACTCCTAATTGACTTATCTGAGGATTTTTATTTCCTTTACTGTCATGCTATGTCTTATTAACTGCTTATCTCAAATTTGCAATTATCTCCATCTCAACCTATAATTGTTTTGGGTGTTAAATGAATTTATGATTATTCTCTGTTGCTTGTCCTTAAGTGAAAATTGTTGAATATTCTCGTAACTGCTCAACCTTAGAAGTTTAGATATTCTATACCTTTGTGACTTTCCCTTATATAAGGTTATCGGATTTGGGTTGATTTCTTTTTGTTCACCCGTGTAATTAGATGCGGCTCTTACATGATATTTTTCTTCCTTGTTGAGTGATTCGTAATATGCCTAGCTCTCCTTATTATGTTTGTTTCTCGTGAAAGTGTCTTGCTTATCTTGTGGTCGAAGGTTCTTGAGTTGATGTATTAATTGTATCTTGAACTATTGCCATTATTGTTGTTGTACTTGTTTTGGTGATTCACGAGGTTTCTGTCGTGCGGTCGTTGATATGGGGATTTGCACGAGGTTTCTGTCGTATCGTGTTTACTACTTATATTGCACATGCGACGTGATAAGGTGGGATACGATATTGAGTGTTGCGCATGTGGCGTGACAAGGTGGGTTATGTCAGGGATTGGTTGTGATACTATTGTTGGCCTGGGGGAATTCCTTGTTGTTGATATTGTGTACTGGAACACTTACCGTATGAGTTTATTCGTGTGGAAACTTATGAGATGAAAAATGTACGTGTTGCCCCTTTTGTTTTCCTTATGTCTATTGGTTGTTGAAATCGTGTTAGGACACCTGCACAAGCATACACATAGTTAAGTACTACTAATGGATTCAGGACTCCTTGTTATTGTCAAGTATAGATACTCTTGTTGTGCTTACCGTATGGGTGGGAATGACCCAATTGGCACGTGAGTCATCCGTGCAGTTAGTACTAGAATGAGGGCGCAAGATGCCAAGTGTTAGGGTTCGAATATTGGGACCCGTAAATGGTGATTTGTCCGAGGTTCAGAACCTCGTGGAGATGACTATGAATTTGATATATAAGTGGTTGAAGTTTTTGAGTCATCCCATGTATGTGTTATATACTTATATGTCGGATTTTTTTGTGTTCTATTTAGTCTTGTGTTACTTCATGGTCTTTCCGCTGATATTTATTGTTTTCCTTCAATATCGAATTCACTGTCTTGTTAGCTATATTGCGTAGCCTTTATGTTTATATCAGCATTTCCCTGATTCCTATATTGATACTTGTTCAGTTTTATTAGTCCAGTGGGTGTCTTGACTAGTCCTCGTCACTACTTCACCGAAGTTAGTCTTGATACTTATTGGGCACCACTGTGGTGTGCTCATACTACTCTTCTGCACATTATTTTGTGCAGATTCCAGGTTTTCGCATAGCCGGCCGATTGATTGTCAGTAGCGCGGTTGTTGTTGTGGAGATTCAAGGTAAAACCGCTTCAGCATTCGCAGTTTCAGAGTTACCATCTTATATTTTTTGTTTGCACTGTTGTACTTATTTCTGAACAGTGGTATTCTTAGGAGTTTTAGTGTAAATTCTTAAAAGCTTATGACTTGTACTTCCGGGTTTTGGGAACATACAATGTGTACAGGATCACTTGCTTCAGAAAAATATTAGATTTTATTTATTAGTGTTGATTATTCCATGAATGTTAGGCTTACCTAGTCCTTAAGACTAGGTGCCATCACGATACCCAATGGAGGGAGATTTGGGTCGTGACAATACTGAAATTAGCAAAGCTTTGAGTAGTTTTCAACCTTATAAAGCTCCGGGGCCACATGGGTTACACCCTTTCTTCTATCAAAAATATTGGCCTATACTGGGAGATAAGGTCTGAACTTTTTCCCATGATATTTTCAATTCTCAGATAATTCCTCCATCACTAAATCAAACTTATATTTGCCTTATCCCAAAAATCAATCAACCTCAGATTATTCAACAGTATAGGCCTATTAGCCTTTGTAACACTACTTATAAACTAGTTACAAAAATAATTGTCAACAGGCTAAAGCACATAATTCACACCATCATTGGACCAACACAAACTAGTTTTTAACAAGGTAAAAGGGCCTCGTATAATGCCATAATAGTGCAAGAAGTATTAAATCATTTTAATCACATGAAAGGAAAGATGGGTTATATGCTATTAAAACTTGATTTAGAAAAGGCTTTTGACAGACTGGAATGGTCTTTTATTAGAATTTCCTTGCTTTATTTTAGCATTCCTAGGCCTTTAATAAGTTTAATAATTTCTGGTGTTACTACTACCTCTACGTCAATACTTATAAATGGGTCACGTACACCCTATTTCACTCCTACACGGGGTATTAGGCAGGGTGACCCTCTATCTCCATATCTTTTTATTATGTGCATAGAAATGTTCTCCAGATGTATTAACTTTTCAGTAGATTATCTACAATGGCAGCCTATTACTATCACCAAACGAGGTCCAAAACTATCCCACCTCTTCTTTACCGACGATATTTTATTGTTCTCAAAAATAACTTCTAAAAGTTGCCACGCCATTATAGATGTAATAAATCTTTTTACAAGAGCTTCTGGTCAAAAAATAAATCTTGAAAAATCAAAAAACTTTTTCTCTGCTAATTGCTCTGTGAGGAACAAAAACCTAGCCTTAGATTGCTTCCAAATCAAGGAAGGGTCCAATTTTGGTAAATATCTAGGATGTCCGATCTTCCATAAGAGGCCAAAGACTAATGCTAGATGGAAGACAAACATCTTAACCATGGCAGGTAGAGCCACTCTAATTAAGTCTACATTAAATAATTTACCTAATCATATTATGCAATGCATTAATATTCCCTCTTCAATAATCCACAAAATGGAGCAATATCAAAGAAATTTCCTATGGGGGACAACTTCCTCCAAAAAGAAATTACACCTTTTAAAATGGGAAAAAATTACAAAGCCTATTAAAGAAGGAGGTTTGGGTATCCAATGTCTTAAACATAAAAATAATGCCTTATTGGCAGAACAAGCATGGAGAGCTTTTAATTCACCCAACACCTTATGGGCCCAGTTTTTAATTAAATTTTTTTTATACAAACAACCAACAACTTATTACTCCGCTACTTGGCGTGACATTCTCAAAGGCTGGAATAATTGCCAATTAGGATTACAATGGCACATAGGAACAGGTGCTCATATTCACTTCTGGACTGATTATTGGTTCAAAAATGGAATAAACGTAAGATCACTCATCAGTGGACCCCGAAAATAAGGGACACACAAAATCTTAAACTAAGTTGTGTCCACACTCCGAGTGGATGAATTGGAATGTAATTCCGTTTGAATTACCCAATGATATCAAAGATATAATCATAACTCAATATATCTCTACTTATACTAGAAACGTTGATAGAATCTATTGGGGCTTAACTAGTAATGGAAACTTCACTGTTACATCATGTATCAAACTCTTACTCACCAATTTGCTGTAAGTCATGACTATAACTATGAGTTCGGATGGATATGGAACTTACTAGTCCATCCAAAAATAAAGTACTTCATTTGGTTGCTTAGCCATAATAGATTGCCAAACTTACAATATCTTCTACATCTTAATATAATACCTAACAGTATTTGCACTATTTGTCATCAAGGGGAGGAATCTAGCACCCATCTCTTTTTGGATTGCACCTACGCAAAAACCTACTGAAAAAGCATAGGATTGGAACATCATATCACAAATCTAACACATTTTTCTAATTCTAAAGATTGACTCAAGCCTCTAATATACTATCATTTGATAAAGTTCCCTAATAAAGTAAATCCCAAAACCTACTTATCATTAAGCCTTTGGAACGTATGGACTACTAGAAATAAAAATGTCTACGAAAATAAAAACAAACAAATTAGTATCCATACTACTACACAACTAGCTATAGAATACTGTTATCTAGCAACGCCCACAACACCACCACTAAGAAAAACTAGGGTTCCTTTGAAATGGATACTTCCTAAGCCTAACATATACAAACTTATTACGGATGGAGCTAGGAACTGCTCTCCCACAAACGGTATATGTGGTATAATAAGAAATCACTGGCGACTGGATAAAAGAATTTATGGGAAACTTACCCAAACAACCTATTTTGGCAACTGAACTATATGCTCTACCACAGGGACTTATTCTTGCAAAAGAAATAATCTCATTCCACTCCAAGTAGAACTGAACGCCAAAGAGATAATCACACTAATGGAAATAAATAGTTCAAAATTGGCTAATTTTGTTAATGATTGCAGGCACCTCCTCAAGCTGCTCCATGATCCAGTCGTAAATCATGCATACAGAGACAAAATAGATTAGCGGATAACCTGGCAAGTGCAGGAAGTTTTTGGAAGGAAACTATCACCTACAAGTTTTTGATTACCCACCATCCTTTGCAGTAGAAAGTTGGGTCAATGACAAACAAGGAATACTCATTTTGGGTGCAATCCCACGGGTAATTTCAAATGACAATGAAAAAGTCAATAACCCCCATATGCGTATAGATGATAGTTTACATATTAGTAATATTAGTTCAACTTGTAATAGTATTGTTATAAGTACTAGTAATAGTAGTAGTACTAACATGGTGCGACCTGAGCACCCATCTCTGTATGCTTTAGTTAATTAATATAAATTTTATCTTTCCTACAAAAAAAAAAAAGAGACAAACAGAGATCTCCAAAATGCCAAGTACATAAACTAGTTCCCTGAAAGAACCACCTTAGGAGATCAAACTTGTCTTCTAAGTCTCTCCTCTTTTGTTTAGCGATGTTTTATATTGTGTGCAGTGTTCATATAGGAAAGTTTACATATATAGATACAAAAACCAATGACTCATAAATCCAATTTCTTATGCTTCATTATACTAAAATTTGGGAGAAAGCCATAGTCTATCTCAACAGCAACATGTTCAAAAAATAAGCTTATAATATTTTGTATTCAAAACATGCCTTAAGTTTTCATAGAAGCATCCATTTTGCTAGCAGACCGTCCAACTAAATGTAATATCAACAGGAAAAATGAGAAGGCCTATCATCTTTTTTTGGCTCCGAATGTACAATACAAGAACTAATCAGAAATTTCGACTAGATATGACAAAAGTTAGATAATTCAGCGGAAGAATTTAATACATTGCGGCATGACGGTTCATTACTGATTTATCAGCAATCTTTGTACACTGGTAAAAGATGTGCATCCCATGTGAAGCTCATTAGGAGCTCGAATTTTGCGGAAGGAAGTTCTAGAAGGACATGAAAGAGAAGAGAGAGCACCTGAACATATTTTCTGTATCTATATATATATATATATATATATATATATATATATATATATATATATATATATATATATATATTAAAGTAAGAAAATTTGCCTTCTCATTTAGTCAAGTGGCAAGTTAATATAAAGTCACTTGGCAATCTAGAACTATTTGTTATAGTATTTAATTTAAATTGAAAGATAAAATATTTCTTTAATTTAAATAAGAAGATAGTAAATAAGATTCTTTTGAATCTAAATGGAAAGAAAGTTAAATTTGAATTGATTGTTTAATTAATTAGACAAGCAAGTCAACACATAAAATTTTCAATCCAAATGCGATGCTCAATGAGTGAGGCAAATTATTCTATATAATAAGAAAGAGTTTTTTAAAAAAATTTACAACAAAAACAACAGAAAAAATAAAAAAGTATTCGTTACTAGAAATAAAACTAAAATGTCTAGGTTTGAACCTATAATCATAATTACAAAGTTATTGGATCAAAATTTAACTTTCGTAACTACCTTAATGTTCACTTCTCCATGTGCCCAAATACGTTAATTCAATAAATGTAAGTATAACAAATATGAAATTAAGATTTATATTATCTTAGTAGTGATAACAGAAGAGTGAAAATATGAATTGAAGCATCAACTTGTATGGTGATTAATAAAGGAAAATTTGATATGGTGATAGTGCACTTTCTTCGTCAATCAGTAAACTCAACTACCAAATCAATATATATATATATATATATATATATATATATGGAATAATGTGCATTTGTGGCTAAGTTAAATATTATTATAAATATAACCAACTACCCTATCTTAACTAATAAAGTTTTGGCCACAAAAAAATTGAACTGAAAGACAATTTAGGATAATAATTATAATAATATTTAAAATTTAATTTAGAATTAAAAGATAACTTTTTAAATTTAAATAGAAAGGTATTAAATAAGATTATTTTGAATTTGAATGAAAAGAAAAAATAATAGTCTTATAATGATATAACCAACTACCCTATCTTAACTAATAAGTTTTTGACCAGAAGAAAATATTGAGCTAAAAGATAAAAATAACACTCTTATCTTAACTCATTATAAAAATAAATATGGAGGTATTATCAACACATACTACGAGTACCACTACTCCATTCAGCTAAAATATAAAATAAAGATAATAAATAAATGATATTCAAAAATATTATTGATAAATTTAAATATTAATTTGAGCAGTAGAATAATAGTGAATATCATCTATATTACAAGAAGAAAAAAACTAAATTCATCTACTAATGGGATTTGTGGGCAATGATATGAACAACTCTAAGTTATGGGTAATGCAGTAACGTGAACAAGGAATCAAAAAAGAAGAAAAATATGTAAATAAATAATAATCTCAGTAGCAGATGTATATAGAATGATAAAATTTATTTGATCTTTGAGAAGGGAATGTTTCTAAAATAACAATGAGATAAGTCATATTATATGAATAAGATACACGTATTTAAAACCGTTATAATAGATAAAACTAAAGAAATATAGGCATTTGACACAATTCCAAGAAACAAATTAAAAATATTTAATATGATTTAAATTCTTATATAGTTAATTTTAGTGGAAATTTAATGTCAAACTTCCATATAAATGAAATAATTATATAAAATTTCATAGTATAGGGAATAATATAGAAAACGGGGTTATGAAGATAATTTGAGTAAATGGATCTTTTGAATTAATTTGAAAATAAATATATATCTCTGGCTCAATTAGCATTTTAGTTTTAAGAATCAAGATGTGTGATGTATGTAGTTTGGAGTCGAATACTTTTAAAATGACTCTAAAAGAAGAGAATTGTCTCATAAATGCAGTCTGATTTAATCAATTTTAAAGCAATTCCAATAATATTGGAGGGAGTTAATCAATCATAATTTTATATAAGAATAGAGGAACTGATAACATACATTATTGTGGGGATAATATTTTAAACTATGAAGCAACTCGAACATCGGCTGACCTAAATGTCAATTATGTTGCCTTACGATAAAATTAATTATCCATTATTTTATAATTTTTTTTATATCTCAATTGTTTGGAAGCAATACAGACACTTTTTTTATTTTATTTTTCTATTAGTACTAGAAGTTGTCATGCTAAATTAGATAAGAAGGGAGGATGGATTCTTCTCTAATGGCTCAGGTATGGACTATGAATTTGTAGCCCGTTATTGATATTTATGTCTCTCAAAGTGTATGAGCCAATTGATTGAGCAACTGATGGGATGTATATGTGTCAATTAGAGTGAAATAGATTTAGATAAGGTAAACATATACATGAATATAATTGCACTATTTCGGATTACTATTTACACAATAATAAAGTGAATTACAAAAATCATAAGGTAAAATTCATTTAATTAAGAATTACATGTAAGAACTCGTCTTATTTTAGTACATGTGTATGATATATTTAAAGTAGTTGAACATTTATTTAATTATAATATACTAATCTTACTATATCCCGAAGTATCATTTAAATTGTTAAAAATAAAGTGGCTTTAATTGTGTGGTTAAAATTGAGGTGACATTAAAATTGTCGGGTATGTTGGTAACTCCCAAAAGCTAGAATATATTGGTTGTCAATAAATCATCATGTGTGTATTATTAATTTATTATGAAATTTCAGGTTGGTAGAAGTTGACGTTGATGAGAGAAATTATTATATTGAGATAATAATATAATATATTTTTATAATTTAAAATAAGATATTAGTAAATATATTTTTATTAGTTATTACTTGTATTATTTCACTCAGTTTCAATTTTGATGAGATAGTTTGAATTTAGTTGTTACTGATACACTGTCTTTTTTCTTCTTCTTGTGCTGGAGTCTATCGGAAACAACTTCTCTACTCCTCCGTAGTAGGGGTAAGCTCTGCATACACACTACCCTTTCTAGATCCCACTTGTGGGATCTCATTGAGTTGTTGTTGTTTGATTTGGCATGAAGTTTAAGAACGAAAAAGAAAACTTTTGAAATTTGTAGTCCTAAAAGCTTTGTGAAATCGTGATAGTTGTATGAGAGTAGAGCTTCTCATTACGGGTAAAATGGGTAAAATGAAAAATCTAAAATTAAATGTTATCATTCTTTTGGAATACACTAATAAGAAAAATACTTTATATAGATTGAAAGGAAAGGAATAGTTACTTTAGAATCATATTGTATTTTTATGTGTTTGTATTACCGACTATATATGAGGTTATAATATTTAAGTATGCCAATAGTTATTCATATAATCTATTCTTTTTAATTTATAGAATATAGCAGGATTATAATGTTATCCGCATATCGTGCGGGTACTACTAGTTGAGAAGAAAAATGAAAATTGTGTGTTCTAAATCTGCCTATTGTCTTTTTATACAAAGTAATACTAGTTGAGAAGAAAAATGAAAATTGTGAGTTCTAAATCTACCTATTGTCTTTTTATACAAAGTCAAATGGGTCGGGTCTCAACCCAAAATAAATGGACTAAAAACTATACAAGAAAGAAGCTTAATTACATATAAATACGACTGGGCCTTATACATGTGGGCCTGCCTAATCTAATACTTTGCTGTATTATCCAACACCGCCCCCCTCCCCCCTCCCCCCTCCGGGCATGTTGGAGGAGGGAAGCACCTTCAACTTGAGAAGAAACCCCTGATGGGCTATATCAGTCAAATGCTTGGTCATAATGTCTGCTAATTGGTTTGTGTTGCTAACAGGATGCAAATCAATTAAACCTTCAGACAATTTGCCCCGCGCAAAATGACAATCAACCTCGATGTGCTTGGTGAGCTCATGAAAAACGGAATTGCGGGCAATGTGCAAAGCAGATTGATTGTCACAAAATATAGGCACAGGAGCAACATCTTCGACACCCAAATCAGCTAACAAACAAATCAACCAAGTGTTCAGCCACCAACTTACTTCAAGCACGATACTCAGCTTCAGCGCTGCTAAGAGAAACCATTAGTTGTTTCTTTGACTTTTATCATACAGGACTACGACCAAGAAAGACAAAAAAATCGATAACAGATCTACGTGAATTTGGGCAAGCAGTCCAGTCACTATCACAGTACCCTTGAAGTGTAAAATTAGAAGAGTTGTTGAGAAGAATCCCATGATCAGATGTATCTTTAAGGTAACGTAATAAGTGTAGTGTTGCATTCAAACGAGGGAGTCGAGGAGCCTCAAGAAATTAACTGATATGTTGTACCGCAAAACTCAAATAAGGTCTAGTATGAGTAAGGAAATTAAACTTGCCAACTAGGCTTCTATACATTTCTGGATTGGGAAGTAAATCCCCATCATCAGCTTTCAATTTCATATTGAGTTCCAAAGGAGAAACAACAGGAGACACATCATTACAATGATGCTCAGATAAAAGGTTTTTTACACACTTCCTTTGATTCAACAGAATGCCTGAAGAAGTAGAGACAACTTCAATACCCAGAAAGTAGTTTAAATGTCCCAAATCTTTTATGTTGAACTGCTCATCGAGATAGGATTTCAAAGCTGAAATTTCTGAAATATCATCTCAAGTATGTATTATATCATCGACATAAACATCCAACAAAACTACAGAACTCCCACATCTTTTAGTAAGCAAATTATAGTCATTGAGAGAATGTACAAAGCCTTTTGAACACAAGGCACTAGAGAGCTTTGTATACCACTGCCTTGAGGCTTGTTTAAGACCATATAGGTATTTTTGGAGCTTACACACAAAAGGCTGAGAGGAGGAGAAAGGAGAATCAATGAAGAACCTTGAGGCAATTTCATATACACCTCCTCATCCAAGTCCTCGTAGAGGAAGGCATTGTTGAC
Organism: Nicotiana knightiana; assembly: GCA_005239525.1. Taxonomy (NCBI): domain Eukaryota; kingdom Viridiplantae; phylum Streptophyta; class Magnoliopsida; order Solanales; family Solanaceae; genus Nicotiana; species Nicotiana knightiana. Next base: position 24,340 of record MDKJ01043883.1, on the reverse strand, counting down.
GTCAAGTTGGAATAAAGGCCATTTTCTTTTTACAGCCACTGCAATAAGGCACTTGACAATTGTCATTTTTACGACGGGGGAAAAAGTCCCATTATAATGTACCTCAGCAGTTTGTGTGTCACCCCGCACCACCAACCTAGCCTTATACCTTTTCTAGGGACCCATTTGCCTTTACTTTTACTTTGTACATCCATTTGCACCTAATAGCTTTCTTCCCAACAGATAATGGAACAACATCCCATATATTATTAGCCTCAAGAGCTGCAAATTCTTTTCTCATTGCCTCTTACCATTCAGGCACCAAAGCTGCTTGAGAATAAGTGTGAGTTTCAAATAGTATTGCATGTGATGCAGGTTGTGAATCTAAAGACCAAGACTTGGGACACTCAGAAAAGGATGTAGATACTGATATGCAAATGCAGTCAGATAGATAAGCAGGTTTTGTATGTGTTCTGGTGGATTTTCTCAAAGGAATTGCAGTAGGAATATCAGATGTATGTGCGGGAGAACAAACATGTTCATGAACTTGTGAGGAATTAGATGGAGGACCAGCTAGAGGAGGGGATGAGATTGAAACTGGAGAAGAAGGGTAAGAAAAATCAGAGATAGGAGGAACTGGAAAGGCAGGACAGTTTGTAGGAGCAGAAGGGGAAATAATGGAAGGAAAAAAAATAAAATCAGAAGAAACAGTACTAGGAGAAGGAGAAACAGAAGATAAAAGAGATGGCATAGCAAAAGGAAAAACTGATTCATGGAACACAACATCCCTAGAAAAAAAATGATTTAGTTTCCAAGTTAAGAAGTTTGTAACCTTTTTTTCCAAAGGGGTACCCCATGAAAATTGATGGGATAAATCTGCTGCTAAACTTATCCCTGTGTGCAGGAAGTGTAGATACATAGCACAAACAACCAAATGTCCTAAGGTGAAGATAAGAAGGATATGTCCCAAACAGTAATTCATAAGGTGATTAGTTTTGGAGAAGCTTAGAAGGAAACCTGTTTATTAAATAGATTGCAGTGAGAACACATTCTCCCCAGTATTTTATAGGAACTTTGGAGTGAAAAAGTAGAGCTCTGGATGTTTCAAGAAGATATCTATGTTTTCTTTCTACCACCCCATTTTATTGAGGGGGTATATGGACAAGAGGTATGTTGGACAATGCCTTGTTATACAAAGAAAGAAGAAGCAGAAGAACTAGACCCCAATTCCAAGGCATTATCAGATCTTATAGTTGAAACTCTAGTATTAAATTGAGTTGGACCATAGCAATAAAGGATTTAAGTATGGGAAATGCATTTGATTTGGTCTTTAACAAGTGTGTCCAGGTTGTTCTTGTAAAATCATCTACTACAATGAGAAGTACTTGCATTCATCATGTGTAGGGACATGATATGCCCCCACGTGTCAATGTGTATTAGTTGAAAAGGGGAATTCGTGTGAATCTCACTTTTTGGGAATTGTAGCCTGGTTTGTCTTGCCATTGGACAGATACTGCAAATAAAATCTTGTTTACTAGATAGTCCAGAAGCAATAGAAGAAATAGATTTCAAATGAGTAAATGGAATGTGTCCCAATCTACCATGACAACGAGAGTTCACTTTATTCAAATGACTGGTATTTACAAAGGGAACAGTAAAATGAGAAGCAAAAAAAAACACTCTACATCATGTCCATTAGAAACAGGAAAGACAGAACTATTAGAACAATTAAAAGCAGATGAATTAGTGGTAGTTGTGAGTAAAGTAGATGAAACAGATGAAGGCAGGAGGAGAATGTAAAGTCCATGTTGTGTTTTACCAAATTCCAGAGGCCTCTTCATGGAAAGGCCCTGTGATATGAAACAGGAATAAGAACTGAAAATTAGTAAACACTTTAATTGTGATACTAATTTATGCACAGGGATTAAGTTGAATTGAAAACTAGGAACTAAGAGGACATGTTTTAGAATAGTATCACGGGATAAGTGCAATTCTCCAACACAAGTTACTTTAACTTTATATCCATTGGGTAGAATGACCAAGGAATAGGTAATAGTTTAACATTTTGAAGTAGATTACTATGAGAGGTCATATGGTCAGTAGCCCAAGAGTCCAAAATCCAAGAGGTTTCATTAACCTTACACAACAAAAAATTCTAATGGAACATTCAGGTCTATTACTGGAAAAACAACTAAGAATACCTGCAAAATTTGCAAAAGCACTAAGAGTGGGAGTCAGAGAGGATCCCTTATCCGATATGTGATGCTGCTGCAAGAGAGACATCATATGGTTGCACTGCTGCTGTGTCAAACCTGGAATGACGGAGTTGACTGTTGAAGCATTAGGAACTGATGGGTTGACTGTCCTGCTTAGGATCAGGTTGATTGAGTTGCTTGGAGGTGTCTAATTCAGTATATACATTTGCAGCAGCCCTTCTGGTTTTGGTGAACTTAAAATTGGCAGGAAACCTATGCTTTGTATAGCCTGTATCTACTATATGTCTAGGTTTGTGGCAATAACTGCACGACATACTATTTCTTCTAGGATCAAAAGTAGTCCTGGGAGGAAATCTTTCAGACCTTGATGAAGAACTTGATGATTGAGAGTACAACTGTTGAGAACTGCGGAGAATGATGTTGACTCTGAAGAGAATTGGGGAATGGTAGGCTGAATTTCCCTTTGGTGTTCATCATTTACCAACAAGGAATAAGCTTTATTTATGGAAGGGAAAGGACTCATCATGAGTAGGTTGCTTCTGGCATTCGCATAACTCTCATTTAACCCCATGAGGAATTGATACATCCTCTGATCATTTTCGAGTTTCTCGATATCCTTCTTACCACCACCACAAGTACAATGGCTCTTAGAGTGAACTGTCAAGGTACTGAGCTCATCCCAAACGTTTTTCATTTTGGCATAGTAATCAGGAATACTCATGGAACCCTAGAGATAGAAGTAACTTATTTCTTAACCTGATATACTCTAATTCCACTAGGTTTCCCATACCTATCTTCCAATTCCATCCACACATGTTACAGCCCCCTATTGTTTGATCCAATATTAACCGGGCACGAGCCCCCACTTCCATATATCCTTGGTTTGATCTCTCTTTGGCAAGCTGACAGTATAGAACACTTCTGCGAATTACGGGCGAAAGAAGATTATGAATCCACGAAATCACAATATTGTTACACCTATCCCACTGACTATAGATAGGTGAATTCAATGGTGGCCTTTGACAGTCAAGTTGAATGAAATATGACTTGTTTTTAACAGAAAGGGCAATAAGCATACTTCTTCTACAATCACTATATCCGGTTCCATCGAAAACATTCCCCACTAGAGAAAGTCCCAAATTATCCGATGGATGAATATAAAGGGGATGATTGTGTTCAATCAACTTATCAGGTAAAATGTCATGACCAGAAGGAGTAGAAGGACTAGCAGGTGACTTTACAAATTCACTAAACAATTCAGCATCTCCTGCTGAAGTTTTTGAAAAAGTTTTACGACAAAACTATTGAATCCAAGACAAAACTTTAGCATATTTAGTGCTGACGTATTAGCAAATGAACTAAAAAACTTTAGCAACTTCTGCTGAAGTTTTTGAAAAAGCTCATGACAAAAACTTCAGCATGTTTTGGTAGTTCATTTCTCCCGTTCAGCTCGTTTTTCCTGAAGTTTTTAAAAATGAACTAAACAACTTCAGCATTTATGCTGAACTTTTCGGAAAACCCATGACAAAACTGTCACGACCCAAATTCCCAACCTTAGAGATCGTGATGGCGTCTAACACCACCCTTGCTAGGCAAGCCAATGTTAGAGTTCGATTAGCTATTTTCCTTTGATTATCCATTCAAACATAATAAAATAAATTTAAAGGGAACTTAATCTAATGGTTTCCGGAGAATAACTCCAAATATAAAATAATAAACAAATAAATAAACCGAGCCACGAACTAATTATATAAATAACTCTAGGACTACCCCAGGATCTGGTGTCACAATTCACGAACTACTAAAGAATACTACAATTAATGGGCTGAAAGAAATAACATAATTGTTCTAGGAAAATTAAAAAACAGTTTCTACGAACTAAGAGAAGACTCTTGGGATCTGCGAACGCCGGCAGATATACCTCGTCTCTCCAGATAATAGATAACTGCCACAAAAATCTCTATTGTTGGCCGGTACCTGGACCTGCACAAAAGAGTGCATAGTGTAGTATCTGTACAATCGAACCCGTGTCGAGAAGTAGTGACGAGGCTAAGGCGGAGAAATTATAACTTAACATGCGACAATATATGTATATAATAAAGTAATAAAACAATTCTAGCAAACAAGAAAATATAACTGCAACAATGAATAAATAAAATAACTCAGACGCCTATTCCAGGTCTCGGCTGTCACCAAAATTTTACACAACTTTCCATGTTTCCGAACTTTAATTATAAGTAACCAAACGTGAAAGATATGGAAAAACGGTAGGATAAAATAATAAACTTCCAAATCTTTGTAATAAAAATCAGTAAAGCATAATTATCCTCCCTTATCACTGTCATATATTTAAATTTTCCCTGTCAACCCTTATCACAATCATACATATTTCCCCTGTCCACCCTTATCACAGTCATATATATTTATTTCTCATGTCCACCCTTATTACAGTCATATATATTTATTTCTATCAAAACTTTCACAATTCAGGTCAAGCCTTTCACAATACTTTTGTCTCAACAGTCATAAACAATATGGTAGTTCTCACAACTTCATAAGTAATATCTCAAAATGAACCAACAGGAGTATATATATATATATATATATATATATATATATATACACACATCTCGTAAAACAATGACAACCCACTCAGCCTTTATGTACCACAATGAAATCAAGAAAAACAACTAATACCTTCTCAAACATGATTGTAACAAGACTTACAACAATATAACAAACCAAGTAATTATAGAAGACTACAATGAACATGAAACAATTAAAAACACGAGGCAATTAGATTGGAAACGGGGAGGGGATCGTGTAAATAGACAATTTAGTGGTGCACAGATACTCGTCACCTCACCTATACACCACTCACATGCAAATTCACATAACAATTTAGTTCGGGATTCCTACTACCTCAAGTCAAGTTTAAACCAAGCACTCACCTCAATTTCGTAGGCCACTCAATGTTCAATTATAGCTTTTCCTCTTGAATTCACCTCCAATACACTCGAATCTAACCATAATTAACTTAATATCATTAATTAATGCTAAAGGAACTAACTTTACTGAAAATTATAATTTTTTCTAAGTTTTCTCAAAAAAAGTTAAAACCCGACCCCGAGCCTGCTTGGTCCAAACTCGGGGTTCGGACCAAATTATGTTTACCTATTCACCTCCGAGCGAATATACAATTTGTTTCGAAATTCGAATTCATTTCGAGGTAAAGATTCAATTTTTCCAAAGTTCCCTAATTCTATCCAAACCCTAAATTTTTACCATGAAAATTCTTAGTTTTTTATTTAAAAGTGATGAAAAACATTGGGTAATTGAAAGAGTAAAGTTTAGAATTGACTACCTACACCTTGGGGATGAACTTTGGTGGAGAAAATCGTCCTTAGGGCTGTGTAGTTCGAAAATTATGAAGAAAAGGGTTCTGTTCGTGTTAAAATTGATTTTCTATACCTGGGCAGGTCTTCTATGCGTCGCGTGGGCCTGCCCGCGTTCGCATAGCTTTAGGAATTGGACCACCGTAATTGCGGCCCAATAGGGGCGTTCGCATAGGGTAGTTGGATTCCCCCTCCCCCAGGTCCAATTAACTCAGTGTGATCGCGTGAGAAGTTATGCGTTCGCATAGCACAAATGGTGGCCCCTAGAATTTACTCTATGCGATCGCGGAAGCAGCTATGCGATCGCATAGCACTAATTCTCTGCGCACCAGTAACATCAAAAACAACAATCTTCATAAGTATAAAACACCCTGTGGCCTATCCGAAACTCACCCGAGCCCTCGGGGCTCTAAACCAAAAATGCACGTAAGTCTAAAACATCATACGGACTTGCTCGTGCAATCAAATCATGAAATTAACATGTAAAACTATGAATTAAACCTCAAAACTCATCATTTTTCTCAACAACACTAAAGTTCATTATTTCTCAACCGGACGTCCGAATCACGTCAAATAAACTTCGATTCTCACCAAATTTCACAGTTAGCATTTAAATACTACATAAATATGTACCAGGATCCGGAACCAAAATACGGGCCCGATACCAATGGTTTCAAACATTAATTCTTTTCTTTATTTCATTAATAATTCAACACAACAATTTCTTTCAAAAATTAATTTCTAAGGCTTGGGACCTCGGAATTCATTACCGGGCATACACCCAAGTTCCATATTTTACTGGAGGGACCTCCCGGGATCGTCGGAATACAGATCCGGATCTGTTTGCTCAAAATGTTGACCAAAGTTAACTATAATCAAATTTTAACTCTAGAAATTACTATTTCTCATATTTTCACATAAAAGCTTTCCGGTTTCGAGCCCGGACTGTGCATGCCAATCGAGGTAGTTAAAATTAATATTTTTATGGATAATAAGCCTAGAATATAGTCTAAATTCATAGAATGACCCCTTGAGTCATCACAATCTCCACCTCTAAAACAAACATTCATCCTCGAACGGACATAGAAAATTACCTGAATTGGCGAACAAGTGTGGATATCTACTCTGCATGTCCGACTCGGACTCCCAAGTAGCTTCCTCAACAGTGTCGGAGGACTCCGCCTCAGGCCTGGCTGGAAATGCATATAGTCAGGGCTGGGCCCCGCCACCCTGAACCACACCTCTGGGAGGACCTCCACCTCTAGCATTCTCGCCTCTACCTCTAACTACCTGAACCCTACCCCTTGCTGGCTGGGCAGCTGGTACTAGAGCTGGTGCCGGAACTATGGCACGAGAACCGTGATGATGAAACTGATTACTTGCATATTTCGGACAAGTCCTCCGGACAGGCCCAAATTCACCACACTCGAAACATCCATCCTAATAAGTATGTTGACCCGAACGAACCGGCTGGCCACGATGAAAACTCTGCAGAGGAGATGCTCTAATAGGAGCTGAAGGAGCACTATAGACTGGCTGAGCAGGAGAAGGAAGATAAGAACCACGACCACCCGAAGTACCATGTGAAGCTTGTAGTGCTGAATGAAATGGCCCGGAAGAATGGCCTCTGCTAAATGAAGTCCCGCCTCCAGATGAGGCACCACTGAAACCACCGGAATGGCGAGGTCTCTTGTCATACCCCTGACCTCCCATCCCGAGAACTGACTCAACCCTCTTAGCCACATTAGCTACGTCCTGAAAAGAAATCTCGGTCCCTGTCTTCTTGGCCATCTACAACCTGATGGGCTGAGCAAGGACCTCAATAAACCGTCTTACCCCCTCTCGGTCGGTGGGAAGAATCATAAGAGCATGACGGTAAAAGTTAATGAATATAGTCTCATACTGAGTGACGGTCATAGAACCCTGCTGGAGACGCTTAAACTGCCTCCTATAATCCTCTCTCTGAGTAATAGGGAGAAACTTCTCCAGAAACAAATCGGAGAACTGGGCCCAAGTCAAAAGTGGTGACCCAGCTGGTCTAGCCAAACAATAATCTCTCCACCAGGTCTTAGCGGGACCTAACAGACGAAAAGTAGCAAAGTCAACCCCAATTGTCTCCACTATCCCCATGTTCCGTATAACCTCGTGGCAGCTATCCAAATAGTCCTGGGGATCCTCTGAAGATGCACCACTATAAGTAGTAGTAAACAACTTGGTGAACCGGTCCAACATCCACAAAGCATCAGCAGACATAACTGCTCCATTAACGGGCGGCAATGTTGCAACTGGCTGAATTACCCCAACTTGTTTGGCTACTGGGGTCTGAACCTGAGGAGTAGTCTGAACCGGAGTGTGGGTAGAAAGAGTCTGGACCCCTCCTCCAGCCTGAGATATGGCTGCTGCAACAGGGAATATGCTAGTCTGGGCCACACTCTCCATAAGGCCCACTAAATGGACCAAAGCATCCTGAAGAACCGGGGTAGCAATAAACCCCTCGGGGACCTGAGCTGGTCCCGCTAGAACGTTCTGAGTTGGAACCCCCTCATTAATCTCGATCTGAGGTTCCACAGTTGGGGCTGCTGCCTGAGCAATGGGCTGAGTCCTGCCCCTGCCTCGGCCTCTGGCGCGGCCTCGGCCTTTGCCCCTAGTGGGAGCAACTGCTGCTGGAGGACCGGAATGTTGGTCAGCAGAAGAGGAAGCACGTGTTCTCGCCATCTGCGAGAGAATAGAAGAATCCAATCAGTATTTGAGATGACAAGAATCGCACGACAGAATAGAAATAAAATGGAGTTGTTTCCTAACTCAATATCCCCTGAGAGATAAGTACAGACGTCTCCATACCGATCCATCAGACTCTACTAAGCTTGTTCGTGAATTGTGAGACCTAAGCAACCTAGTGCTCTGATACCAACTTGTCACGACCTAAATTCCTAACCTTAGGGATCGTGATGGCGCCTAACACCACCTTTGTTACGCAAGCCAATGTTAGAGTTCGATTAGTTATTTTCCTTTGATTATCTATTTAAACATAATAAAATAAATTTAAAGGGAACTTAATCTAATGGTTTCCAGAGAATAACTCCAAATATAAAATAATAAACAAATAAATAAACCGAGCCATGAACTAATTATATAAATAACTCTAAGACTACCCCAGGGGCTGGTGTCACAATTCACGAACTACTAAAGAATACTACAATTAATGGGCTGAAAGAAATAATATAACTATTTTAGGAAAATTATAAAACAATATCTACAAACTAAGAGAAGACTCTCGGGATCTGCGAACGCCGACAGATATACCTCGTGTCTCCGGATAATAGATAACTGCCACTAAAATCTCTATTGTTGGCCGGTACCTGGATCTGCAAAGAGTGCAGAGTGTAGTATCAGTACAACCAACCCCATGTACTGGGTAAGTGCCGAGCCTAACCCTGACGAAGTAGTGACGAGGCTAAGGCGGGGCAATTATAACTTAGCATGCGACAATATATGTATATAATAAAGTAATAAAATAATTCTACGCAAACAAGAAAATATAACTGCAACAATGAATAAATAAAATATTTCAGACGCCTATTCCAGGCCTCGACTGTCACCAAAATTTCACACAACTTTCCAAGTCTCCAAACTTTAATTATAAGTAACCAAATGTGCAATATATGGAAAAACGGTAGGATAAAACAATAAACTTCCAAATCTTTGTAATAAAAATCAGTAAAGCATAATTATCCTCCCTTATCACTGTCATATATTTAAATTTTTCCTGTCCACCCTTATCAAAGTCATATATATTTCCCATGTCAACCCTTATCATAGTCATATATATTTATTTCCCCTGTCCACCCTTATCACAGTAATATATATTTATTTCTCATGTCCATCCTTATCACAGTCATATATATTTGTTTTCCTTGTCCACCCTTATCACATTCATATATATTTATTTCCCGTCTACCCTTATCACAGTCATATATATTTATTTCTATCAAAACTTTCACAATTCAGACCAAGCCTTTCACAATACTTTTGTCTAAACAGTCATAAACAGTAAACGGTAGTTCTCACAACTTCATAAGTAATATCTCAAAATGAACCAATAGGAGTATACATACATACATACATACATACATACATACATCTCGTAAAATAATGACAACCCACTCAGTCTTTATGTACCACAATGAAACCAAGAGAAATAACAAATACCTTCCCAAACATGATTGCAACAAGAATTACACAAATATAACAAGCCAAGTAATTATAGAAGACTAGAATGAACATAAAACAATTAAAATCATGAGGCAATTAGATTGGAAACGGAGAGGGGATCATGTAAACAGAAAATTTGGTGGTGCATAGATACTCGTCACCTCACCTATACACCACTCACATGCAAATTCACATAACAATTTAGTTGGGGATTCCTATTCCCTCAAGTCAAGGTTAAACCAAGCACTTATCTCAAATGTCGTAGGCCACTCACTGTTCAATTATAGCTTTTTCTCTTGAATTCACCTCCAATACACTCGAAACTAACCATAATTAACTTAATATCATTAATTAATGCTAAAGGAACTAACTTTACTGAAAATTATAATTTTCCTAAGTTTTCTCAAAAAAAGTTAAAACCCGACCCCGGGCCTGCTTGGTCCAAACTCGAGGTTCAGACCAAATTACGTTTACCCATTCACCCAAGAGCCCGAATATACAACTAGTTTTGAAATTCGACCTCAATTAGAGGTAAAGATTTGATTTTTACAAAGTTCCCTAATTCTACCCAAACCCTCAATTTTTACCATGAAAATTCTTAATTTTTGATTTAAAAGTGATGAAAAACATTGGGTAATTGAAAGAGTAAAGTTTATAATTGATTACCTACACCTTGAGGATGAACTTTGATAGAGAAAATCGTCCTTAAGGTTGTGTAGTTCGAAAACTATGAAGAAAAGGGTTTTGTCTGTGTTAAAATTGATTTTATATACCTGGGCAGGCCTTCTATGCGTTCGCATGGGCCTGCACGCGTTCACATAGCTTTAGGAACTGGGCCACCGCGATCGCGGCCCAATAGGGGCGTTTGCATAGGGTAACTGGGTTCCCCCTCCCCCGTGTCCAATTAACTCAGTGCGATCGCGTGAGAAGCTATGCGTTCGCATAGCACAAATGGTGGCCCTACTCTATGCAATCGCGGAAGCAGCTATGCGATCGCATAGCACTAATTCTCTGCGCACCAGTAACATCAAAAATAACAATCTTCATATGTGTCAAACACCCCGTGGCCTATCCGAAACTCACCCGAGCCCTCGGGGCTCTAAACCAAAAAATGCACGCAAGTCTAAAAACATCATACGGATTTTCTCGTGCGATCAAATCATGAAATTAACATGTAAAACTATGAATTAAACCTCAAAACTCATTATTTTTCTCAAGAAAACATAAAGTTCATTGTTTCTCAACCGGACGTCCGAATCACGTCAAATAAACTCCGATTCTCACCAAATTTCACAGTTAGCATTTAAATACTATAACAAATATGTACCGGGATCCGGAAAAAAATACGGGCCCGATACGAATGGATTCAAACATTAATTCTTTTCTTTATTTCATTAATAATTCAGCACAACAATTTCTTTCAAAAATTGATTTCTAAGGCTTGGGACCTCGAAATTCATTACCGGACATACACCCAAGTCCCATATTTTACTGCGGACCTCCGGGGATCGTCGGAATACAGATCCGGATCCGTTTGCTCAAAATATTGACCAAAGTCAACTATAATCAAATTTTAACTCTAGAAATTACTATTTCTCATATTTTCACATAAAAGCTTTCTGATTTACGCCCGGACTGTGCATGCCAATCGAGGTAGTTATAATTAATCTTTTTATGGCTAATAAGACTAGAACGGAGTCTAAATTCATAGAATGACCCCTTGGGCCATCACAAAAACTATAGAACGCATGACATAACTTCAGCATATTTTAGTGCTGAAGTCTTAGCAAATAAACTAAAAAATATCAGCTTGTTTAGACTGCAAGAATAATACTTCAGCATTTTTGTTGTGAAGTTTTAGCGAATTTTGTTTAGCAAATAAACCAAAAATATCAGCATGTTATGCAGTACAAAACTTCTGTATATTTGAATTTTTAGCTTTGACGTTAAATTAGGTTTAACGTGAAGAATCTTCTGTTTCACTTTAGAACTCGTCGTGAAACAAATTAGAATGCAAATTCATTCGTCAGTGAAAGTTCATGTTTCATCTGTCAAACAACTTCATGCAAGTGTGAATTACAAAAATAATTATAGAAACATATATCATGAAAATATTTTTTGAAATTTTGAATTTGGAATTTGAATCTGGTTCAAATTTCTGGTTTGCGAGAGGAGATCTAAGGAGAGACAGAGTGATGAAGGAGAGCCGTAAAGTGATTTATGCGTGATGCATCTTTTATATGTTTTGTCAAGGGTATATGGTCATATTACTACGGATTTTTTGTCAGCTGTCTACCAAATCAATAATTTTTAAAAATAGGATACATGTTAAAAGGTGGCTGGTATAGGGTATAGTTGCAAATCGCCGGTTATAAATCTGCCTATTGTCTTTTTATACAAAGTCAAATGGGTCGGGTCTCAACCCAAAAGAAATGGACTAAAAACTATACAAGAAAGAAGCCTAATTATATATAAATACAATTGAGCCTTATACATGTGGGCCTGCCTAATCTAATACTTTGAGTATTATCCAACATCCCATTGCATAAAATGAGCTCCACAACTCCAATATCAGAATGCTCCACCCTCGACAATTTTCCTGAAAAGTTTTAGGTGTTCAGAAAATGAACAGGAAAGGAAGCTACAACTCCAGCAAATACTCCAAGGGAATTGGAGGTGCTGAAGGTTCATACTCTTCTGGAATAGGGGGCGGTGAAAGTTGACACTGTCCCGACGAGGACAACTCATGCACCTTCTTTAAGTGACTGCCAACGTCACTCTCTTCCTCCTCCGATAAGCTTTTCAAGAGACTGCGAATGCCAATTTCCTTTTCCGGCAAAATCTTCAAGAGACTGCGCATATCCTCCTCCGACAAGCTCTTCAAGAAACTGCAGACTTTGTCCTTCGACAAGCTCTTCAAGTGACTGCGAATATCCTCAACCGCCCTTCTTTTGAAGTTACTGCAAAATACAGTCTCTTCCTCCTCCGACAATCTCTTTAAGAGCCTGCGAACTTCCTCGTCCGATAAGCTCTTGAAATGACTGCAAACGTCACTCTCTTCCTCCTCCGACAAGCTCTTTAAGAGACTGCGAACTTCCTCGGCCGATAACCTCTTCAAATGACTACAAACCTCACTCTCTTCCTCCTCCGACAAGCTCTTCAAGAGATCGCGAATTTCCTCGTTCGACAAGCTCTTCAAGAGACTCAGAATTTCCTTCTCCAACAAGATCTTCAAGAGACTGCACACATCCTCCTCCGACAAGCTCTTCAAGAGACTGCGGATTTCGTCCTTCGACAAGCTCTTCAAGTGACGGCGAATATCCTTCGCCGCCATACTTTTGGAGTTACTGCAAGCTACAGTCTCATCCTCCTCCGACAGCACTTTAAGAGACTGCGTACTTCCTCGTCCGATAAGCTCCTGTAATCGTCACTCTCTTCCTCCTCCGTCAAGCTCAAGTGACTGTGACCGTCAAACTCTTGTTTACCTTCATACTGTCCCGACGATGACAATTCATGCAACTCTTTGTCACACTGTTTCGACGACGACGGGAATGGGCCGTCTTTCAAATGCTTCGGGCGCTGCCGTATTTCAAATACCTCTGGCATTTGACTCCACTACACTCTTCCGACCCCGACGAAAGCGACGACGGCGACGTCGACGATTCGTGCAACTCTTTTCCACAGTGTTTTGACGACGACGGCAATGGACCGTCTTTCAAATGACCAGTGCATTTTTCTCCACTAGACTCTTCCGAGGATGATTTCATTTCCTGAATTTTTCTTGACAGAGAGTTGTGCAATTTTTGCTCTCTTTCTGAATTGTAGAAAATGATTCAGTAAAGTAGTACCAAGCATATATTGCACTCCCACTCTGTCTTAATTTCCTCTCTGTACTGAGTTTTGTCTTCTTGTTCAGACATCCTCCACTACGTACGCGCCTCATTAATTACAGTTATTATAGCTCTATTCAGACACTTTACTGGACTACAATTTTTATGTCACGTCCTTCTTTTTTTAATAGTTTTATTTGTCAGTGTAAGTGTATTAAATCCATAAAATTAAAATAAATAATAATAAGTATGCTTTATTTTTAAAGAAATTATAAAAAATTAAACAAGGCCAAATAGGAGGCGTTCTAGACTGGCGTGTAAGAAAGCACAGAATTTGAGTTGTACAATGGCAAGGATTTTATTTAGTATAAATGTTAAGACATCTAACTGAACTAAAATTATTCTCAGGAAAGAGAAAGGAAAATAAGAAAAAGGTAGACGCTAATTAAATCACTTCGTTGAAGCGCGTGACTGAGTGGTAACAAAGAGTTGAGTAATGATTAGGGTGTTGTATATACTATTACACTGGATTTCCTGATTCGTCAAATGCAACAACTCACACGTGAGGCAGCTACAACAACACCATAAAGAGATTATTTTTAATAAATCTCTAATTCAAATAAAATATAGTCATAGCATAGTTGAAAAAAGTACAGTAATGGAAAAAAGAAGCAATAACACAGTAAAATAATAAGATAGCAAAGTAAAAGAAACAACTAATAGCTAGTAATAGAAATTTAAGTATAAAAAAACGAAAATAATACGGATACCATAGAAGTGAAAAAAATATATCTTGTCTAATTATCTCTGTCCAATATATGCAACACTATACAACATTAATATTTGGAGTTAGCAAATTAAACTAGTAACTTTAGCATATCTATATATTTCTTTTTTTGGCAACATCAACGTTAGTAAAGTCATTAATACATTGGGCTGTAATCTTGTGTTCTTAGGGGTTATTTGGTAGGATATATTAAAGAAAATTATATATGTATTAGTTTTTGTATTATTAATTTCTTGTTTGGTAGTATATTTTAATTTATGCTTAATTAATACTTGTATTGGTTATACACCATATTCAGTACTATTCTTATACATAGCAAATCATGGCATTAAAGATGTTATAATTTTTAATTATATGAATAAGTATGTATAAAGACAAAACTATTACTAAGGGTAAAAAAAGAAAAAATAGATCAATTTTTCCTTAAACATTTAAAATAACAAATAATTTGAAACAACTATTTTTAATAACCACGATCATTAATACGAGACGGATGGAGTATATAGGTCCTATTGGAAGCTCTCGTTTTCCTCGTAACTGGAATCAAATAGTTGTGTTTAAGGCACCTGTTAAATTCCCAAGCTATGTAATAAAGTACATATTTCAACTTCACATTATCACTGGTCGAGTCCGAAACTTAATTATTGGGTTCTTAAACAAACATGACATTAATAGGTGAAAAAAATAAAGAGGTACCAAATTATGTATAACGCGGTAATAAATCGCGCCATATATTAACGGTGTTATAGCCGTTAAGGTATAGCGCGATTATTTCATGCGTTATACATGCATAGTGCATGTTTTTCCGCACTATGCTGACACCATCTGACGGAAAGGTATATCGCATGAAATAACCGCGCTATACATCAAAAAATTCAAGCCATTTCCTTATATAAAGTGGCTAGGATTTTATGAAAATCCATTCAAAAAATATTCTAACTCCCGTTCAAACTTTGCTTCTTGTTAAATTCTCAAGCATTTTTTCATAATATCTGAAGAGCGAAGAATAAGAGTTTCATTATATTGGGGGAGGGGGGTGAAGTTGTGATGGAGAATAACTCTATGAGGTACAGTTTATCTCCACAGTATCATGTTAAACTGCCACTTACAATGGAGTACGATACATTGGTATCGTTGTTATGCAAAAAAAATGAGTGTGAGGAAACATTCAGTGAAACTTAAAGTAACCGGAATATCCGTATTTTGTCACTCCGCAGGGGGTTGCTTTTTACTCGGAGTTTAACATCGACGATGATGAAACTTTGAGGGATTTTCTGAGGACTCCGATGAATACCGGGAATTTCTTGTAATCAAAATGTTGGATATGTACGTCAAGGTCGAAGATGTTCCCAACAATGAGGTTTCGCATAGTAGGGATAACCCCCAGTCAACGGGTGGTTACTCTGGAGCAGTTTTTGCCGGACAGGTTCCGGATAAAAGAGTTTGCCTTGATTTAAACTTATCACCGCCGGCGAATGAGCAGCGAGGAAATAATTTCTCTCATGCTTTACATAATTCACAAGACGAGTGATAAACTTCAATTTTTCTTTGTGTTACGATGTATATTTTTGTTGTATTAAATTTGTATTAACGCTCATATATTCCACAGAGGATATCGGCCGGATATGAATTTTACAAGTTATGAACTCACGCATAGTTGGAATATGCCTAGTTTTGGTGTGTTGGATCATGGTGGTCCATCCGGGAGTCATCACCTACATGAAAATGTCCATCATGGAATTTCATCATATTACGACTTGTAAGTGAAGTGATACAACTATATGGAAAGTATTTATTAATTTTAGTAGCTTATTATTTTGTTGGTTGTGCAGTGAAAACGAGCAAGTTGAACCATCTGTCCTCACTCAATTGCCCGAAGACGACGTATTAAATCGGGATCTGGTAGATGCACAGAGTGAGGAAGAGAATAGTGATTACGATAACAATGCCGAGGAATCCGGAGACGAGACACCCTTTCCTCGTGAGGATGGTGATGAGGAGGATGAGAATGAAGGACCTGATTTGACGAGGGAGTATGCTCCACCCCCCCTAGACGAAGAGTGTACGAGTCCCGAGTGCCGTTTCACTCAAGGGAGATTCCTTACGTTGATAACTTGCCAAGCATGCCGGATGTGAAAGCTATCACAAGGGATTTTGATGAAATTCGGACAACAATGTGGGATGAGTCTAGACCAACGGTGCTTGGCAAATGGCATGCTTTTTCCTGATAAAGCGCGCGTAAGCAGGGCTTGTAAAATGAACAACGTAAAAGAGTGTCGTGAGATGCAGGTATGGGAGTCAAGTCCGGATGTATACAAGGTTGTTTGTCGCAGGTGGTTTTGTCCATGTCATTGGATGTTGCGTGCGAGCAAGAAGAAGACAGGTATGTGGAAAGTGGGTAAATACATTCCCACCCACACATATGAAATTGACACATTCAACGGGAATCACTTCAACTTGGATATTGACTTGATTTCTCTTGTCCTTATTCCACACCTTGAAGTGTCCATAAGGTATAAAATCAAAGAGTGTATTACATCAGTCCATCAGGAATATGGCCATACCATTACCAAAAGAAAGGCATATCTCGGGCGCAAACGAGCGTTTGAAATTGTCTATGGTAACTGGGATAAGTCATTTGCAGCTTTACCCAAGTACATGGCCGCATTGCAGCACTTTAACCCCGGGACGGTTGTTGAATGGAAGCTAGAACGGAGTCTGGGAAAACCAGAATATATATTCAATTACGTGTTCTGGGCGTTTAAACCAGAAATTGATGGGTTTTCGCATTGCCGGCCCGTAATATCCATAGACGACACTCATGTCTATGGAAAGTACGATATCAAGTTGTTGATAGCCGTTGCAGTTGATGCTAATGGACAGATATTTCCTCTAGCTTTTGTTGTTTGTGCCAATGAAATCCAAGAGACATGGACATAGTTTTTGAACCATTTGAAAGAGCACGTTGTCAAACAGCGTTCCGGTATTTGTCTAATATCTGATCGGCACGGTGGTATCTTAAGTTCTATGGAGAACTTGCCTGCATGGCAAGAACCTTATGCCTAACACCGTTACTGTGTGAGGCACTTTAAGGCCAATTTCCAGAAGTCATATCCCAACAAGGATCTGCATGATTTGATGTGGATGACAGCAACAGACCACCAACAACATAAATTCCGGAGGCACATGTAATCTATCAGGCAAGAAGACGAGGCAGCCTATCGTTGGTTACTGCGACATCACCCTGAATAGTGAACTTTGCATGCGGATGGTGGTAGACGATGGGGAATTCTGACTACAAACGTGTCAGAGTCTTTCAACGGGTTATTGAAGTCGGCAAGAGGATTACTTGTCACTGCCATGGAGAAGATGTCGTTCAAGCAGATGGTAGAGAGGTTTGTTGAAAGGTCTACAGCTGCAACGTCATTGATGGAAAAGGGTGTTGAATTTATGCCAGTGCCGATGAAGAGATTTGAGAAATACAGGCGTCGAGCACATTGGCATTCATTTTTGCAGTATGATAACGAAAGAAATGTTTTTGAAGTTCGCACCGCTATCCATCAAAATCGGGGGAATAATGTACATACTGTAAATGAATCTACAAGGTTATGCTCTTGTGGGAAATGGTCCATCTACCACATGCCTTGCTCACATGCCATGAAGTGCTTTCAATGTGTTGGTTTAGGTCTAATCAACTACGTTGATCAAGAATATAGTGTTTCCAAGTACCTAAACACCTATAGTGGGCAGATGCAGCTAGTGGGTGCTGAGCATTATTGGCCGCCAGAATAATTTAAAATGGTGTGTAGCAAGTCCTATTTGCATCAAATACATGTGTAGAAGAGAACGCGTATATGGAACCAAATGGATGTTAGTGATACCGTTTATGCGCACAAATGTGGTATATGCTCGCAAACAGGACACGACCGTCGAAAATGTCCTTCGGCTGGTTTGGGTGGAAATAGTAATCAAGCTCGTGGTGGGTGTTCTTCTAGTGTGCCCAACTATCAATGAGTTTATATTGTAATAATTAGTTGTTTTTGTTTATGTTGCAAGATTTATCAAATAAAATTATGTTTATTAATTATGAGTTGAACTCTTCCATTTCAGTTTTTAAATGATAATTAAAAAAAATTATAGCAAAAATTTGTTTATGGGTTGTCTTGCCGAACTGAAAAAGCTGCCAAACTGACAAAAGGTTATTTTGTATCCGACAGAATCTTTAACACGCAAAGCATAGGGCGGTTATATACTACGTTATGTGTATATATAGCGCGGTTAAATACTACGTTATGTGTATATATAGCGCAGTTAAATACTATGTTATGTGTATATATTGCGCGGTTAAATACTACGTTATGTGTATTGTCTTGTCGAACTGAAAAAGCTGCCCAACTGACAAAAAGCTATTTCGTACCCATCAGAATCTTTAACACGTAACACATATCGCAGTTATATACTACATTATGTGCATATATAGCGTGGTTAAATACTAAGTTATGTGTGTTGCCTTGCCTATAAATAACGAGCTCATTCTGACGAGTACGAAACAACTTTTTCTGCGCTCATCAATAACTAATAGCAAATCTTTCAAGAAAAGCAAGATTTTTTTAACGCTGTCACAAATGGCTGAACGTCCTTATGTACCAGGGTGCGAGTGCGGCAAAAAATGCATGATGAATAGTTGTTGGGATACTGGTGAAGTTGGACGCTGCTACTGGCACTGTATGAACAAGTTTTATAAGGTTCCCGATGAACCTATTTGCAATTTTGAGGTATGGGTTAATGAACTCTGTTATCAGGAATGCTGCAAAGAATCTTTGCAGCATCTTCATAATTTGTGTTTAAAACAGTGGGAACGTGAAAGACAACATAAACGAGAACTTGAGGAGGTGGAGGCGAAACTAAAAGAGGTTGAAGAAGAAAAAAATAGGCTGGAAGAACAATGTAAGTGGTTGGAGCATAGAATAATGGGCGGCAAGGACTAAATATGGACATGTATATGTTTAGTGTACTACTTTATTTTTATTTTTCCCTTGTCATGTATTTTCATTAGTTGTACTGAATTTTAATTATGTTAAGTTTTAATGTTTGTGTTTGTGTTGTAGTATTAAACTAAATAATGAACGGGGAAATAAACAAGTAATGCGCATATTATGTAAACATAAAAATTGTTGTTATTATTTACATAAAATATTATTTACATCAAATACAAAAAAAAAAAGGAAAAAAATTAATGTGTCCCGCATCCGGTGTGCTTCAATGCAGCCGCTGGCCGGAGGTGCATCCCATCCCGCCCGGATACGCTATCAGGATCATCATCATCAATTTGCCTCTTTATAGTCGGATGCGCTGCATGATGATCATCAGTAGAAACCTAGAAAAGATTAGTCAGCTCAGTATAGGAAAATACATATTAAGTCACAAGACTTTAAATTATCTTACCATGGTCTTGTCGGGCTCCTGAATGTAATCATCTGTCGCAACCATGTCAACATCGCACGAAGGGGCCTCCGTAACAGGTGGGGATGAAGCCTTAAAAAGGAAATTAATAAAGTTATGAAAAATAATGGAGAAGAATAAAAATAAATTTAAATTCAATACTAATAAAACCATACATGCGCGTGTGATGATGAGCCATAAATCAGCCGGCACCCACTATGCAAATCTCGGGTCGGCCGATCCTCAGCAGCGATAGATGGGCCTGGGAAGTATGTATCCCAATCCACTACAGCAAGGTCCGTGCTTGTGATCAATAATGGACTTGACGGGTTCACCTGCGAAGTCCCTCGAGTGAGATGCATCCCAAGGCTGTATGACGGCATGCCTATCTCATGTAGGCCACCCGACAGATCAACAACAACATTATCAGCAGGGGCCTCAATGCCCCCTTGCTGGGGACCACTTCCTCTCCTCCTACCACCTCATCTGGCACCCCCACCTCGTCGGGAACCACCACCTCGTCGGGCACCAGCACCTCGTGCGACACCCCTGCCTCGCTGGTACTGCCCTGACTCCCCATAATGAGGCTCGTGTCCCAAGCGTTGATCCTCTCGGGCTCGCTGCAATGTCCGGGCAGCCACCTCTACAAATCGTCGGCCGTAATCATGCAAAGTGGCTGCAGGATCACCAACATGCTCCTGCATCTGCAGTCCCATCTGATAGACTGTATGTAGTCTAATAGCCTGCACAACGTATACAATATAAACTACATATATTGCACTAAGTGCACTAAGTTACAATTATATAATTAATAATAACAAAAAACATACCAGGGCCTCGTTCCTCCCGGCGTATGGAACGTACCGACCGCCAGCCTGATGAATGGGATTCCCGACAAAAAGTCAGGTAACGCGGCGGTACCAGGACGTATATATATGGATAGTCTCTGTCTGGATCTTTGTAGGTGGGGGAGAAATTAGTTGAGCTCGCTGGTCCCAAGTATGGACCTTCACCGCTACCCATGCTATAATTGTGTCGTCTACCCTGTAACGATCATCCCTTTGATAATGTGTAGGCTCCCAAGTAGGCCCCCTCGGTACATACTGCAAACGGCCAAACTGGCAAAGTACCCGCTCCGTGGCATGATGCTCCATAATATCGAGGCACATTAGCGGGACGGAAGTGCTCCAAATCAGTCGGCCGGCCGAGCAATAATCTGGCAGGCAACGTATCAAGTCGTCACTGTATGGCGTCAAGATGAACTATCAAATAAGAACATAAAACGTGGGTACGCGCAACACTAAGTTAATCTATACAAAGTAAGTTTAGGTACATATTTACCTGTGCACCCTCTAGCAGATCCAACACATCCCTGCATAGGGAGAGATTATGATGAGCATCATACTCTCGTGCAATTCTAGAGCAAATAACCCACCTCCTATCTAGAGGGAGAAACGGAGGTGGTACATTCGGAGGTAATGGTGGTAGAGGTGGCTGAAACTGTAGGAATTTCTCCCAGGCCCAAACCTAACATACAAAGTTGACGTAAGGTATAAGATAAATTCTAACTAGGTATAATTGGAACTAATGAACATATTATTCGAATATGTTGTCACCTGTAGAAGCGGCAGAAAACCAAAAACATCACTCTGGGTGCCCATGCTCGCCCGACAGATCTTCTTGTACATGTAGGCGAGAACAATAGCACCCCAGCTGTACAGGGGTAAAACATCTAGCAGCTGAAGATGATGAAGAAATTGCAGGCTGACTAGGTTCCTCCAAGTGTTCGGGAACAAGACTCCCCCAAATATAAGAAGCAACAACAATCTCGTACACCGGTGAATATGTAACTCGTTCGTATCACCGGTGATGTCGGGGTGTAGTATCTCCAGGTGTTGTCTAATAGCTGTCAAACTCATCCGACTGGCCCCCGACGATGCATTCTCTTCCTGTGGCCTGAAACCCGTAAACTGCTGCAGCATGTCCAAATAATGCCCACGCGCCATATATCTCATATGCTGAGGCAGTGCAATGGGCAGACCATCAACGGGCAGGCCATATAAAACCTCCACGTCCTGCAGCATGATGGTGGCCTCACCAATGGGCAAGTGGAAAGTATGTGTCTCGGGTTGCCACCGCTCAATCAATGCCGTGATCAAAGCCCAGTCGAGCTGCAGCCGCCCGATCTCAAAAATCTTATAGAATCCCGTATCCTGCAGGCGCTGGACTACACGGGGATGGAGATCTCTATCCCTCATAAAATCCCACAGGTCGTCCACTCTCCTGGAACTGAGAGTCAGGGACAGTAACTCTCCCTTCCATACGTGGGCGGACCTATGATCGCCCTGTAGCACTAATAGCTCATCGGAGTAAGGTCCGGGATGTAAAGGCGGCACGTCCATGTTGTCAACTGTAAATTAAACAACAATAATTATATGTTTAATCTTGTGAGCATGTGATTTTTCACCCACCATATACTCCTACAAAATTCAATAAAATAAATTAATTTCACAAATTTTGTTGAATTTTAGTGTTAATTGTGAATTATTTTGCATTGCATATTCATAATTCATCCTTTAAAATTATTTAAATTTGCGTACTTAGGCGCATCATTATTATCAAGGAATTATATATTCATTATTTGTTATTAATTGAATAAAATAACAAACAGATGATGATTATTTGATGTAATGTAGTTTTAATAACTAATTGCTAAATTTAATCATTTTTCCGAACAAATTGTGAAAATTGATTTTTCTATTTTAAAATATATGAGTGTAAAAATTATTTTACCCTTAATTTATTTACCAATCAATCTATAATTAGACTAATTTAGAATTAATTAATACATTTTTTGTGGAGTTTTAAGTTAATTTAAATTAATTAAGTAGTTTAAAAAAGAGAATTAATTCGGACCTAGGCTAGAAATACCCAGGCCCAATCCCCATCTCTACACTACACTACCCATAACACCCCAGCCCAATTACCACATAACCCATCCGCCTCGCTCCCCAGTAATTCAAACGAACCCGTTTCATCCCTCAAGCCCCCTAGCCGTTGGATCTTATTAATCTAACGGTCCGGAACTAAGAACCCCTACGCTATATAAGTGTCCAAAAGACCCCCCTACCCTCATTTCATCCAAAGCCTAACCCCCTCAAAAACCTAGCCGCCCCATCCCTCTGTCTCTCTCTCTCCTCTGTCTCAAGAAACCCTAGCAGCCCTAGGTTTCCACCGCCTTCCGCCACCGTAAATCGTCTACTGGTGGCGGACCTCCACCAAATAGCCCCAAACCTTCACCCTATAATCCTCACCCTTTCCTCGATCACCTCCCGTCATTGATTCCACCAAAATCCCACCTAAAATCATCCGATTTCAGATCTAAGAATCTGAAAAACCTAAAATGCTACAACAGTCGACTTCGAACGATCCAACGGCTCGGACCTTCACGAGTCAATTGCTTTTGACTAGAGCGATTGATTCATGAGGTTTTGACCTATTTTCAAACCCTGCCGAAATCTGGCCAAGGTTCGACAACCTCCCATTTTCCGGCGGAACATTTTTCTACGGGTTTTCTTTCTTTACTTTTTCTATGAAATATCAAAACGAAAACAATGTTAAATCCTGTTCTCTTTAATTTCTGTTTATGTTAGTTTTTTTTCATTATTTCGAGTATTTGTGGTTTCTTCTTGTTCTTTATTTGGATTATATGTTATTTTCTGTATTTAAACCTAAACTATTTTTGTTGATTTACCGTTGGTTGCATTAATTTATTCTGTCCATAAACTCTTCTTATCTTTGCTGTCTTGGTAAGCCATTGACACATGAAACCATGCTAGGTATTGTAGTTCTGTTTTGTCTCCTTTTCCTTAATGATCTGCCTCTAATGGTTTGCTAAAAGAAAAACTAGGTTAATCCTCTTTCTATTAACTTCTGACTTATATTAGCTTATTATGTTATTCAATTGTTATATCAAGGACAAAGGAACTGAACTTGTTATAACTGTTCTTAGTCGATTAAGTTTGTTCCATTGGTGTCGTCTTGAATTAACAAACTTATCTTTTAGATATCAGAATGATCGGCCAAGTTTGAATTTTTCTTTAGTGATAAAACAAGATTCTGTCCCTTTTTATGTGATTAGGTTAGGGTCATATTATAGTGTGAATTGTCTTTATGATTCCATGATTATTTTTGCTTAGACTATCTGTTGTGTTCTCTGCTTGCTCTTGATTCATAATTAGTGAGTAGGTAGTTGTTTGAACACATTGTTTCTCAAGCGTAATTGTCTTTGATTAGTTAATTGATTAAGAAACTAGTTAATCCTATGCCTCAAGTCTAACCTAATTAACAACGGTTTGTAAAAAAAAGGATACCTGTTAATAATACCAACCTGGGTTATTGACACCTTGAATAACAAGCCAAGTCCTAGGTACTAATTAAGATAATTAACTAGGTTTGATCAATTAACGCAAGTCAACT